>JAJONQ010035990.1:0-30790 GCA_036250385.1 Solanum microdontum
AGGGACTCTTCATGGTCCAACATCGTCACATATGAACATCTCAAGAGAAACATGCTTTCACATTAGCATAATAACACTTTATACAATATCACCTTAATACCATTAGGACATCTTCACATTGTAGCTTCACACAAACTTTACATATAGCTTCATATAGGACTTTACATATAGCCTCATATATGTATAAAAATACAACAATATAATAACACTCATATATTGCCCTTCATGGCCTCAATTCCCAATAATACCACACAAGAATAAGATATAACACTTTCACCAAAGGTGGATTCAACCTACCAACAACAATCAATTCCATAAAGAGAGTTCAAGCTTTCTTACCAATTAATCATGAATAAACATTAAACAACACAAGAGATATCAATACAATTCACTTTACACATATTTTCATCAACTTTGAATTTATAGAAATAAATCCACTTCTTAGCAAATTTTAGGGTTTTAGTGGAAACATGGATTTTTGAAGAAAGTTCATATAAAATCATCAATTCTACTTTAATTCACCAATATAATGCTTTCGAAAACAATTTATCAATGAACCCATACTTCGAATAAAAATTAGGCTTTTTGTTCTTCGAAGACTTTTGAAACCCTTTTTGAATGGACTCCTTGAAAGATAGGATAATCAAGGATCAAGGGTCACCATAACTTAGACTTGATGAATCCCACGAAAATTTGATGAAGAAAGCTTGAAATCTAAAACCCTAGGTTCCATTTCCCCTTCTTCCTTGAGTTGAGAGAGAAATATAGAGAAAGCAAGACTTTGGGATTTAATTTGGGAAAAGAGAGTAAATAACTTGTTAAAAGACTTAAAACCTTATATATTTATCATATAAACCATTTAAAATCAACCCCACATAATAAACAATTAAAACGAAATTACTTAAAAGCCCTTCACTTGGGCAGCCCCGTCAGGGACCACGCCCACTTGGACGGGTCGTGAAGGGTACCACGGCTCGTGGTGGTGCCCATGGTCCCTTGACCAGTGGGCCTCTCCACCATGTCAAGCCCTCAAGGGTCCAAGGCATCTTCACGGATGCTCCCACGATCCGTGGTGCACACCACGAGTCGTGGTGGAGCTCGTGAAGATGAGGGAGCACCTAGGCAAAGTTGCCTTGCCTCTGTTGAGACCAAGTGATCTTCACGCCCAAGTATACGGACCGTCTAAGGCACCACTGTCCGTGGTGGTGCCCGTGGTCTTTGGGGTAGTGGACAGCCAACTTGGGAAAGCCTTGGCTTTTTGGCTAAGGCTTGCCCCTTTTGGCTTGGCTCCATGTCTAGCACCCTCAACCAACCTATAGTAGGTCTCAAAGCATGGAGTCTAACACGTTCCTTGACGTTGACTCACTAAACTCTTCAAACTAGACCTTAATAGTCAAAACTCAACATTTAAACAAGTTACTAATGCACAAAACTCATGTGAGGCTCTACTTTATCCTACTTCATTTTGAGGGGCATTACAACTTCTTCATTCTCAAAGACGTGCCATAGAGTTTAGCTTTATTATACCTTTCTCCTAATGTGTGTCCTATGCTTTTCAAGATATGACTTCTTCGAGGGCCTACATTGAAGGGATTGAGGAAGACAGTTTGGAGTAAGAAGTTCCTCTCCAAGCTCCAATTGACCATATAGGGGAGAATGTGACTCATGCAGACTTTTGGTCCGCTATCTAATTGTTGGCTCAAGCGTTGACGACACAAGTCAACAAAGAGGTTGTAACTCCAGCAAATCCTATAAGGGAGATGGCTGCTTCTAGACTGACGGATTTTTTAGGGTGGTATCCTCCTATGTTTTGTTACTCCAATGTAGGAGAAGATCCACAAGGGTTTGTGGAGGAGGTCTCTAAGGTGTTAGACCGTATGGGGTAACTTCGATAACGAAAGTGGAGTTAGCTTCTTGTCAACTCAAATGGGTTGCACAAATATGGTATGATCAATGGAGAGAGACTAGGCTGTTAGGTTTGGGCCCTATAGAGTGGCAAGGGTTCAAGAGTGCCTTTCTAGATAGGTTCTTCCCTTTAGAAATGAGAGAAGCTTCGGTTCTTAAGTTCATCAACCTTAAACAAGGTGATATGTGTGTTAAGGAATATGCATTGAGGTTCACTCAATTGTCTAAGTATGTTCCAATTCTAGTATCCTATCCCAAATCGGGGATGAGTATGTTTGTGACGGGATTGTCCGATTTAGTGGCACATGATTTCGTACGTCCATGTTTGAGCATAATATGAATATCACTCATCTTATAGTGTATGGCTTTAAAATTGAGCAAAAGAAACTTGAAGAAAGGTTGAAGGAGAAAAAGAGGGTTAGGATGGACAATGGAAATTCTTCACTTGAGAGGTCCTTTGGATAAGATCCTTCTAAGATCTCCCAAACATTAGGGGGGAGAGGGTGTCTAACCATAAACTAAAAGAGGAAGCAATGGTGAATCGGTGTTACCTAAGCCTACTTGCAAAATATGTGGAAGGAAGCATCTTGGTAAATGTCTAGCCGGTACGAAGGATTGTTATGGTTGTGGTGGGAGTGACCACAAAATAAGAGATTGCCCGGTACTTACCACTAGGGGAAGAGAAAGAGGAAAATTAGGTCGGATGCTCTTCAAGCTAGAGGTGAACAAGAGTGTCCTCCTAATGTTGGATAGCAAGATTGATTGAGAGTCCCGTTATCTTGATCCCTTTCATCCATCCCTATTCTAGCTTGAGACCAAGAATTCCTTTTTGGTGTTTGTTTTTATGTCTAGGAGTCATGAGTGTCTTAAAAATTTCCATGAACCCCTCATGTTATGCATGTTTTTTGAAAGATTCTTATTTGGTATAAAATGGATTTTTCCATGATTCACATATTCCTCATATTGTTGTGCATTCTAGTATGGTGATGGCATATTTGACTTCATGAGATGATGTGATGTTTATGCTTGTTCTGTTTTGATAAAATGGCACATTTTCTCCATAATGTTGTTTAGGGCTTGCATATAGTTGGAAAAATGTAATTCTTTCTATGACTATGTTATTAATGATGTTAAGAAGTGTTTGTGTAGGCTCACTCCCAAGGGGGATATGGTGTGCCTAGCTAACATTGTGTTATGTCCTTATGTGTTTCCATGACTTATTTAGATAATGCATGTTCATGAAAACTTGTGTTTTGAAAGAAAACTATTTTATTTGAATTGTTTCCCTTATGTTGTGGTGCTTTGAGTAAAAGTTGCCTATTGTTCTTAATGAGAAAAATATATGGACATGTTTTAGTTAGCAGTTGAGAAATTCCTTCTTGAATGAAATGCTTTTTGAGAATAAATTTCATATGAGATCCATGAGTGTATGTTGAGCATATTATGACTAGGGGATGGTAGTTCGTCCTTGAACATGACAAGTTATGAGAATCTCATGCATAAATGGGTTGTTAGATATAGTTCATACTTCCTTCTATTGCATTGATCATGTTGAATTAAAGTTGATGTTTCCTCCTTTGAATAACTGCACATTGTGAATAAGTATATGTTGAGTTGTACAAGTGGTCGTGAAGATCACTTGGGCTCAAGGAGAGGAAATGGAACTTTGCCAAGCTACTGCCTCAAGACAACGACCATCACCACGCCACATGGTCTTGACCACGGATTGTGGGAGGTCTCGTGGGCTTCCCTTAGTCCCTTGAGGGCTTGTCAGGGTTGGGGGCACACTGGTCAAGGGACCACGGGCACCACCACGAGACTTGGTGCCCCTCACGACCCGTTTAGTTGGGTGTGGTCCCTGACGGGCCTGCCCAAGTTGGGGACTTTTAAGTAATTTTCTTTTAATTAATTATTCAGTGGGGCTGATTTTAATTAGTTTATATCATATATATAAATAGTTTTAAGTCTTTAAACACTACATTATTCCTTTATTCTCTTAAAACCCTAATCAAATCAAAAGTTCTTTTCTCTCTCAAATATCTTCTCTCTAAAAACTTCCATTGAAGAACAAAGAAGGAGATCAAGGAAATCTTGAAGGAAGGAGCTTTTCAATACAAATTTGATAGGACTTTACACCTAAGGTATGAGAATTCTTCATCCTTGGGAAGCTATCACCCAAGGAGCCCTTTCAGAAGTTTTTATCTCAATTCTAGAAAACCCAATTAGCTAGGGTTTCAACTCAACTGCATGGATTCCTTTTAAAGTTAATTTTAAAGATTGTATGAGGTTTGTTTATGAATGTATTATTGATTTTATATGATTTTAACACAACTCCTTCAAGAATCCATGAGATCCCCAATCCTAGCAATGGTTCTTCTTTACATTATGGGATGGTATTGCAAGTTGGTCCAATTGATTGGATGTGAGTTAATTATGATGAAATTTCATGATCTACGTATGATTCTACATGTATATATGGTTAACCTACTATTTCTATGGTGAATTGATGTGATTAGGGCTATTCCAAGAAAGAGGCTAATTGAGGGTTTATATGTGACCTTTTAAGAGTAATGAACTTATTGAAGAATTCCCTTAGATTGGATAAACTAGACATGACTTCCTTAAGTGTAAAGCTTCAAGACATGAATTGAACGAACTACTTGAGTCACGGTTGTATCTACTTCTTGTATTGAATGCTAGATGTGTTGACTCAATATGACCCTTGAATGCAATATATGTGAATTATGCATGATTATGATATTATTTGCATGCTGATGATCCACTTGAAAGGTGGAGGTATTAATTATTGTGTATATTGTGGTATTGATGCAAGATCCTTCTTTCCTATACCCCTACACATGACTATGTACGATATGATATGACTACGTACAATATGTTAAGACTATGTATGATATGTCATGACTATAACAGTAATGTTGTGTTGAATGAAAGGCTATCCTCATGAACACACTAAGAATACGATGTGAAAGGTTTACTCACATATTGATGATTCTAAAGTGAAAGGCCATTCTTCCCTTGCCCTTACACTTTTTTATGTATGAATTGTCTAGGATTATGAAAATGTTGTTGTTGTGTCATTGCAAGAACATTTACACACACCACATCCATAAATATTATTATGACGTCTTAATGGTGGAAATTGAAAGTATAGTTCTCATATGCACCTTTACAAATTATTATGCATGAAATGTACATGACCATGATCATCCTATTGTGTTGATAGAAAGTCCATTCTCATGAGAACACATGATCATGGTGTGAAAGTTATTCTCACATACTAAAGTTGATTCTAAGGTTGAAAGTACATTCTCACTTTATTGAATCTATGAGCTATTTTATGAGTTCTATCTAATGAAGGAAAAAATATTCCTTCACACATGTAAATGCATTTCAAAACTAATTATGTATAATTTGGGGAAAAATGCTTAGCACCGAGTGGATATTGTCAATGAGGTAGATGCCCTTCCGCCAATACAATAGGTCGGTTCATCTAAATTATTCTCATGATATGGAAGCTCCTCCACCAATACAATAGGTCGGGTTTCTAGAAGGAATCTCCTTATCCCATAACTATGTGTGTGGATAAGTCTTTTGCTAGTGGATCCACCTTATAATTATACATTTAGTTCTACCTTAGGCAAGTAGGACACCTTCTTTCAATGTGGGGTTATACAACACCGAATTCCATGTCGGTCACATGGTCTATGTCGGTTAATGCTATTTTCCCTATATAATAATAATATGAATTATGATAAGAACATAAGTTATGTACGATGGTTTCTTAAGAAGTTCTACTTAGCATGGATTGGGGTATGGAACTTCATTCATGCATTGCACAAGTGGGCTTTGAGAGTAGTTGTGGTATGTTGTGTTAAGATATGATGATTTTTAGTTAAATGTATGCTTTATTATGAATTGTAAACATGGACTATGCTTATGAATTCTTAAGAAGTTATACCATGTTCTCAAGGTATGTTGCACGTGATCATGGTGGCCTAGAAGTGATACTTAGTGTAGATAGGATTATGAGGTCATATTTATGCATTGCACAAGTAGGGCTTAAGGTTGCTTATGTTATAGTCTATTTTGATGAGATGATCTTGATATGTGACTGTGTGTATGAACTATGTATTGTGAATATTGGGATATGTAATATGTTTATGTGGGAGACTATGCTTGTTAGTATGATGATATCCTTTATGCTGTGATGAATTGTATGTGGGTTGTCTTATGAGTTGCATTCTCCAACTATTTCAAAGATGATGTTCAAAATGACAGATAGCATGGTTTCAAGTAAAATGTCCCTTTTATGCATGTTTTTAATGATTTTTATGCATGGCTTCCGCAGTTAGAACTTTTTGTGCTAACTCCATCTTTCTACATTTTCTATAAGTGTAGGCTTTGGAGGTATTGGATTCCATTCTCGTGGCTAGGTTCATAGTAGATCAAGAAAAAGAAGATTGGTGAGTACTCATTGTATTCAAGGGCTTGGCCATATGTCCTTTATTGTCTTTCTATTATGTTGAGACTTATGTAAGGGCTATGTCCCTTAAGTTTGTATTCAAGAGTTTTATTCCAAGTAATTAGATGCTTTGAGACATAGTGTCATCGATTCTCTTTCATATTATAAAGAACTTCGATTGTAAAGAAAAGTTTTAAATTTCGCACTATTTTCCTATGCTTTGATATTCATGTATGCTATGAGGCTTGTATGAGACCCCTTTGCGATAAAGTACGCCATGTTACTTCTAGGGGGTAACCCCGGGTTGTGACACCAGGCCTTCATTTCTTTCGTCTTTTAGCTCGCTTTGATCCTTTTTGCAAATTAGTGTCCATGATTTGTTCGTCAATCTAAATACCTGTAAATCAAGGATTTTACATCAATTATTGGCAAAAAATAAGCATTTGAGGACACTAAATCTATTTAAATAATTCCCTAAATGAGTCCAAATCGTGGACTCATAAGTTAGTTTAGTCACACGTTGAGAGATTGCCCTTCTTCTAAACAGGGACAAAAAGGTAACAATAATAGGGCTCAGTCTACAACTCCAACAGCACCAGCAGGTCGCCTGACTTAGCAGGGTACTTCCTCTGGTATAGGTGGCGGTCAGTGCTAGAACAAGTTGAATGCTCTCCAGGCTCGCTAAGAGCAGGGAGATTCTTCTGATGTAGTTACTGGTACATTATGAGTCTTTCATTTAGATGTTTATGCTTTGTTAGATCCACATGCTACTCTTTCATTTGTAACTCCCTATATAGCACTAAACTTAGCGGTCAATCTAGAAGCACACTCAAAACTCTTCTAAATCTCTACTCCAGTTGGTGACCCAATTTTATCTAGAAGGGTTTACATAAATTGCCCTATCGCAGTCTCTCAGAAAGTCACCTCAGCTGATCCTATAGAGTTAGAAATGGTAGACTTCGATATAATTTTGGGCATGTATTGATTACATTCTTGTTATGCCTCAATCATTTGTTGAACTAGGATTGTTTGGTTTTAGTATACAAACGAGCTAGTCTGAGAATGGAAGGGTAGTAGCTCAGTGCCTATGGGTCGATTTGTCTCTTACCTTAAGGCAAGAAAAATGTTCTCCAAAGGGTACATCTATCATCTTGATTGGGTTAAATATTTAAGCTCTAAAACCCAACTCTTGAGTAAGTCCTAGCAGTAAATGAGTATTGAGAAGTGTTTCCAGAAGATCTTCATGAAGTTCCTCCCGATAGGGAAATCGACTACGAAATTTATCTCCTTCCAGATACCTAGCCTTTTTCGATTTCTCCTTACAGAATGGCTCTAGCTGAGCTCAGACCGAGTATCTGTCCATGAGGTGCTCTAGTGCTATTCATGAAAAAGAAAGATGGGTCTCTTAGGATGTGCATTGACTATCGGCAGTTGAACAAAGTCGCAATCAAGGATAAGTACCCTATCCTCATGATTAATGACTTGTTCGACCAACTTCAGGTGGTAGTAAATTTTCGAAGATAGATCTCGTATTCACTTATCATCAACTTAGAGTCAGAGATAGTGACATCCCAAAAACGGCCTTCAGAACTCGGTATGGTCATTATGGATTTGTTGTTATGTCATTTGGACAAAGCAATGCTTCTACAACTTTCATGGATTTAATGAACAGGGTGTTAAAGCAGTATTTGGACTTGTTAGTTATCATCCTTATTTGATGATAACCTCATTTACTCTACTAATGAGGAGGAACATGTGACTCATGTGAGAGTTGTTCTACAAACTCTCAACGATCGCCTGTTATTCGCTAAGTTTAGCATATGTGAGTTTTTGTTATAATCAGTTGCTTTCCTTGGTCATATTACATCTAGCGAAGGGACCGGAGTCGATTCTCAGAAAATAGAGGCAGTGAAGCAATGGCCCAGACCCACCTCTCCAACAAATATCTCAAGTTTCTTGGGTTTGGCTAGTTATTACTAGAGATTTGTTGAAGGATTTTCGTCCATAGCTTCCCCATTGACCAAGGTGACTCAGAAAAAAATTAAGTTTCAGTGGTCAGATGAGTGTGAGAAAAGCTTCTCAGAACTGAAAAACTAGGTTGACTACATCTCCTGTTTTGACTCTGCCAGAGGGTTCAAACGGTTATGTGATATATTGTGATGCATCCAGAGTCGTCCTAGGCTGTCTGTTGATGCATCGGGGTAAGGTTATAGCTTAGCTTATGCTTCTAGACAGCTTAAGGTTCTTGAGAAGAACTATCTAACTCATGACCTCGAACTTACAGCAGTAGTATTTTCCCTAACGATTTGGAGACAGTACTTGTATAGTGTTCACAGATCATAAGAGCCTCCATTATATATTCACCTAAAAAGAGTTGAATCTTTACCAGAGGAAATGACTTGAATTCCTTAAGGATTATGACATGAATGTGCTTTACCATCCTGGTAAGGCCAATGTAGTAGCTGATACTCTTAGTAGACTAACCATAGGCCGTGTAGCACATGTTAAGGAAGAAAGGAAGGAATTAGCAAAAGATGTTCAAAAGCTTGCTCGCTTAGGAGTTAGTCTTACAGACATGTTAGATAGTGGCGTGATAGTTTAGAATAGATCAGAATCTTCATTGGTAGGAGGGATTAAGGAAAAACAAAATAGTGATCCCTTCTTGATGTAGTTGAAAGGTGCAATTCATGAGCAAAATGTAGAGGTTTTCTCCCAAGGGGAACATGGTGTGCTTCGTTACTAGGGTCGCTTATGTGTTCCTATGGTGGGTGAGTTGAGGCAGCAGATCCTTACAGAAGACCATAACTCCAGATATTCTATTCATCCAGGTGCCACCAAGATGTATTGTGATCTGGAGGAAGTCTTTTCCTGGAATGGCATGAACAGGGATATAGAAGATTTTGTGGCTAAGTCTCCTAATTGTCATCAGGTAAAGGTAGAACATCAGTAACCAGGAGGAATAATTTAAGAGATTGACATTCCTACATGGAAGTGGGAGTGATCAACACGAATTTCATTACTGGTTTACCTCGTACTCACACATAACATGAGTCCATTTGGATTATAGTATACAGAGTTACTAAGTTTTCTCACTTCTTGGTTGTCAAGACAACGAATTCAGCAGAAGATTATGCTAAACACTACAGAAATGAGATAGTCAAGTTACATTGGGTTCCTTTGTCTGTCATCTATGATAGAGGTCATAAGTTTACCTCTTATTTCTAGAAATCATTGCGGAAAGCTCTTGGTACTCAGGTTAATCTTAGTACAACATTTCATTCACAGACAGATGGTCAGGTACAACGTACAATTCAGACCACAAATGACATGCTGAAACCTTGCGTGATCGAGTTTAAGGGTAGTTTGGATGATCACCTACCTCTCACAGAGTTTCCCTACAATAATAATAATTCTAGTGTTCAAATGGCCCCTTATGAGGCATTATATGGGCGTAGATGCAGCTCTCTAGTTGGTTGGTTTGAATTAGGTGTAACAGCCTTGATTGGTCTTAATTTGGTTCATGAGACTATGGAGAAAGTTCAGCTCGTCAGAGATAGACTAAAGACAGACCAAAGTCGTCAGAAGAAGTCCTATGCAAATATGAGGAGAAGGGACATAGAATTATAAATCGATGAATGGGTCTTCCTGAAGGTGTCACCTATGAAGAGGGTAATGAGATTTGGCAAGAAAGGTAAGCTTAGTCCTAGATATGTAGGTCCTTACAGAATCTGGAAAAGGGTTGGAAAAGTGGTTTACACTTAGAGTTGCCAACAGAACTAGCAGCGGTTCTACCGATCTTTCATATTTAATTGTTAAAGAGGTGTGTGGGTGATCCAACATTCATAGTACCATTAAAAAGTGTGGTTGTGAAGGATAGTCTCACTTATGAGGAGGTGTCAATTGAAATTTTGTATTGTCAAGTTCATAGGTTGGGAAATAAAGAACTCGCTTCAATCAAAGTTTTGTGGAGGAGTCGGTCCCTAGAGGGAGCTACCTGGGAAGTACAGGCAGCCATTAAGGCCAAGTATCCTAATCTATTTCCTTCCGATTTCGTTTCAGATTCAGGTAATAGTTCCTCTACATTCACTGAGTTTACTCTTGCGTGAAATCAGTGTCAGTATCTTGTTCCTTCAAGTGTTCTTTCATTTTCAGCATATTTGCATGTTCTTTGAACTTAGTTCAGTCATAATTCAATTTCTAGTATATAGTGGTAGGGATTGTAGCTCCTTCCCTCCATACTCAGCTAGTTTAGAATTCATTCGAGGATGAATGTTCCTAAGGGGGAGATAATGTAACACCCCGGATTAAAAAAGGAGCAAATGCAGATTTTGAAGAACCTGCAGGTGCCACTAAAGGAAGCCACCCACGGCCCCTGGGTGTGACTATAGACCATAGGTGTGGTCCGTGGGTCGGCCACCTAGAATTTTCAGAAAAATTCCACAACCACGCCAGCACCTACAAATTGTAGGTGGTACTACTGTCCATGGTCCAGGTCCGTGATTTAGACCCCAACTTTTAGCTTTCTGATACCAATCGACAGTTGACTGGACGGTGTGTTAGTTGACCTATGGTCCATCGGTCAGGCCTGTCGGTGGGCCCGTCTATTTTTAAGTTAAGGTTGTTTTAAGCTTTTCCCTTATGCATTAGACACCTAAACTACATCGTTTAACCACTAAACTATGTAGTTTTTGTCAGTTTAAGTCTAGTAACTTAATCAGAAGTTACCCTAAGTGATTATTCTCCAAAATTCTTTAAACTTAGAATGAAAAGAACAGAAAATAGGCGACCCAAACCCTTCCAAGAAACGAGTAGATTTTCTTCAACTTTAGCCCCGGATTCAAAAGATTTCTCCGTGAAATTCGTTATCAGGTATGTGGGATTTTACTAGTGGGTTCCTTTCATCAACTAGGTCCTTGGAATTCAGTCAGATTCTTGATTCTTTATATCATGTTTAGACCTAGGGTTTCTAGAACTTTAGTTAATTATTGAGATTAGCTGCTTTAGTATCTTTAATAAGATTTTCATTGTTTCGTAACATTGTTGCTTGTCCTTGCTTGAAATTCAGAACCCTAGTTGTGTAGATTCTTTTAGTTCATGAATTACTCTAGTTATGTTAGATAAATATATATATATATATATATTCTTTAGATTTCGAATGTTTCATTATCAATACTTAAATGTTGCATTCTCAGTTAGCATGTCAGAATATTGAGCTATCAAGTATATTTCAGTCATGTTGTATTGTAGATATTTTTACTTGGGAGTAGGATTAACACCAAGTTGGACTAGGGCTTAATTACCCTCATAGTCACAGAACTCCATGCCCCCCTAGGTTTATAAATCCCCTCTGTGGGCATCAAATTTAGTGATCACGCTAGTCATTCCTATTTATACCAATGACAAGGTATATTGGGTACTCTCGATGGGGCGTATACATTGGACTCCGCATTTAGCTCACGTGTGTCACGACCCAAGGGTACCCCCTAGATGTAGCAAGGCACATAGAACCCCGAAAGTCTCCATTTAAGCAACTTAGCATATCATAACATAAGCAATAGAACAATAAGCGTAAAAATGCATTTCAAGTCTAAAATTTTCATTGAATGAAAAATGCAAGTCTAGACTCTAAGTCTCAACATAGCAATCTATTAGAATGTTCGAATGAGAAAAGGGGACAGAGCCTAAACAACATAGTTTGAAAAGAAAATACAAGAAATGAACTACAAAGAGACAAGATCGGTCCTTGATTCATGAGGAATCACCAACAAGCTAGGAGAATAAGAAAATCCAAGCTTTTAACCACGAAAAATTAGCACCTTGAGAACCGGACCCTAACTTGGGGAAAATGTAGGAAAATTAGGATGTTAGTACAAAAATGCACAAAGTATGGTAGCCATGCATAAAAATATTGAAAACATGCTAAAAGGGACATTCTAGTAGAATGCGTACAATTTACTAAGTTTGAACATCATCATGAAGATAGTGGAAAAGCATAAGTCATAAGCATGGTCAAGATATAGATTATCATAACATAATAGGAACATATAACAAATACCCTCAAATCATACTTGTGCAATGCATGAATAAGACCCCAGAATCTCACCCATGCTAAGTGAAGCTTCTTAAGTAACCATAGTTGATAATATATTCTTGTTCATAGTGTTGTCATAGTGAGAATTAGCCTTTATCGAGATAGACCATGTGAGCTAACATGGAATCCGGTGACTCCCTTATTGAAAAGGGTTGCTCTACTTGCATAAGGTAGAACCATACTCTTAGCTTAGGTGGATCCACTAGATAAATAACCTATGAGGGCACATAGTTTATGGGATAAGGAGATTTCTACTAGAACCTCGACCTCTACTAACATGAGAGCTTCCGTGTCATGAGAATATTTCTACAAACCTGGCCTCTACTAGCGGGACAGCTTCCATCTCATTGTCAATAACCACTCGCTGCTAAGAAATAATTCCCATGGAGTATATATGAAGTCTTGACTTAAGTTTATATTCATCGAACAATGTCTTGACACTCAATCCAACATAATTGATAAGATAGCTCATTAGTTCATGAATGAGAATAACCTTTCCCCGTCCATGTCTACAAGTAGATTCAATAGGTGTGAAAGCCATTCAACCTTAGAACCATCATATTGTGAGAAAACCTTTTACATTATATCATAATCATACATAAGTGTGTTTATGATAATAACCTTTTAACAGCACAACAACTAGATCATAATCATAATCACTTTACTCTCAAAGTGTTCTTAAACCATATACTTAATCTTCATATAACATGCATGATATCATAATTTTCCCTTTCAAGGATCAAAGCTTATATTGAATCAACACATCTAGAATTCACTACAATAGACATGGATACTAACATAATTCAAGTAGTTCAATTACTACAAGCATAATCTCATAATATCCTTCTTTCATCCACAATTCCACATTACAAAATCATAATTGGGAAATATGGGGATTTCATGGGTTCTTTGGGATTTCAAAATAAGAACCATAATAAATCATCAATTCAATCATAATATAAAGTAATTCAAGCATTAGAATTGTTTTTGAAAGGAACCGATGGTTTTGGAATCAAACCCTAACTTTTGGGGATTTCTATCTTCAAAATCGGGGTTTTAAAAGGGTTCCATAGATGAATTTTATCCATGGATGAAGATCTACCATACCTTAGAATTGAAATCCAATGAATTTGAGAAGAAAACCTTGATCCTTTGAACCCTAGATCAAACTTTCTTATTCTTCTTCCTTGAAGTTCTAGAGAGAGAATTTTCTTTGGATATGATGAAGTTTTGGGACTTGTTTTGGTTTTAGAAATAATGAGCTAATTGCCTTAGTTTAGTGATATAAAATCTTTATATAGGTGATCTAATTTAGCATAAAATGACCTCACTTAGTTTTTAATTAGAATCGAAAAACCCCAAAGTGCCCTTAACTTAATTGCCAAAAGGCAGTTCTAGGTCAGAACCACGGACCCCTAACCTACGGACCATGTGTGGAACCATGGCCCACCTTGGTTGGGCCTGGTTCATGGTCAGAGAATTTGGCCCCACCCATGAGAGCCTAACTGACCAACCGTGGTTGGTCCCACTTCCCGTGCTGGTGAAGTGTGGGTTGGGGTTCAAAGACTCCCACCTCATGGCCTGACCTATGGCCCCTCACCCACGATCGTGGACTGACCAACGGGGCGTAGGTCCCTTTCGTTGATCACTGTCCATGCAATTTTCTAAGGTCCTACTCAAGTAGCCATGTCGTAACACGTAACCCTCTATTTTTAAGTACGGGGAGTTACGTTTAAGACTCTAACCCTTATGTTAAGATCTAATTTAGCCTACTAATTTTTGAGGTGTTACAATACCTCCCCCTTGGGAACATTCATCCTCGAATGATGATCTAGACACCTTACAGAAATAAATATTTGAAGGAGGAAACATCAACTCCAACTCTAACCTAATTAATGCATCACCAAGAAGTAGGAACTTCCTCTAACAACCCATTATGCATGAAATTTCGACATTCCTCATATTCATAGGAGGAACTACCTTCTCCAACTAAAAGCATGCTCAACACAATGACATGGACCCAAAATGCAAATTCCCAAAGAAAAGCATATACATATAAAGCATGTTCATCAATTCATCTCATGAAGTCAAATAGGCAACTCATACTCAATGCACAACAAATGAGGAACATCAATCATAAAAACTCATTTTCTCACTAAACATGAATTTCTCAAGAACACGCATAACATAAGGAAATTATGGAAAAACACATAAATCACACATGAGCTCAAAAACAAGAAAACTCAAGAGGAATTACTTACCTCAAGCTTGAATAGGAGTAGAAGAAATAGATGAGGATATCAGCTACTACAAATCAGCCTCGGCCTCCCAAGTAGCATCCTCAACTAAGTGATTTCTCCACATTACCTTCACGGAGGCAACTTCCTTGTTTCTCAACATCTTGACTTGCCCGTCAAGAAAATCAACTAGTACCTCTTCATAAGCAAGGTTCTTCTTGTTCTCTAAACCTTCTAACGAAACTATGGTTGATGAATCCCCAATGAATTTCTTTAACATTTAGACCTGGAACACCGGATGCACCAACGCCAACTCATTTGGCAAATCTAACTCATATGCAACTTTACCAACACGCCTCAAAATCTCATAAGGACCTACAAATCGAGGACTAAGTTTCCACTTCTTTCCAAACCTCATAACACCCTTCATGGGCAAAATTTTCAAATAAACCCAATCATGCACATAGAATTAAAGATTTCTCCTTCTAACATCGGCATAGTACTCTTTGCCAACTTTGGGCCGTTCTCAACCTCGATCTAATAACCCAAACCTTCTCGATGGCATCATGTACCGATTCTTGGCCTACGAGAGCAACTTCCCCTACTACAAACTATCCTATAGGATACCTAAATATCCTACCATATAGATCCTTAAATGGGGCCATGTCGATACTCGAATGATAACTCTTATTATAAGCAAACTCAACTAAAGGCATACGGTCATCCCAACTGCCTTTAAAATCAATCGTGCACGCCCTCAACATGTCATCTAAATTATGAATGGTGCGTTCTGCTTCACCATCTATTTGAGGGTGAAAAGTTGTGCTAAGCTTTACCTTGGTACCTAACCCCTTTTGGAAAAACTTTTAATAATATGAAGTAAATTGGGGACCTCGATCCGAAATTATAGTAAAGGGTACTCTATATAGCCTTATTATCTCCCTCAAATACAACTTAGCATACTCTCCAACCGAGTAGGACACCTTGACGGGAATGAAATGAGCGGACTTAGTCATCCGGTCCACTATTACCCGTATAGTGTCATGTTGTCGCCTAGTACGTGGCAAGCCTACAATAAAATCCATGTTCACATCTTCTTACTTCCAAATGGGAATGCAGCAATATCTTGTAACAAGCCTCGCGGCCTTTGGTGCCCAACCTTGACCTATTGACAATTAGGACATTTGACCACAAATTTCGTGATGTCCTTTTTTATCCCATTCCACCAGTAAACTTCTTGTAGGTCCCGCTATATCTTGGTGGCTCCCGGGTGAATAGAACACTGAGCAATATGGGCTTTTTCTAAAATTTGTTCTTTCAAGCCATTAGCATTTTGAACACATAACCTACCTTGATACCTTAGTACCCCATCTCCCCCTTAGGAGAAAGTTTGAATGGAATTTTTAAGTACCGCCTCTTTTAACTTAACAAAGATGAGATACAGACTTTGCTTAGACTTCACATCTATCACAAAGGACGATTCAGAACCATTACGGACCATGAGACCTCCCTTGGCAGAATCCACCAGTTGAATACCTAGTCGGGCTAACATATGTACATCACACACCAACTCTTTCTTTTCATCCTCTACATGAGCCACACTATCCATTGACAACCAACTAAGAGCATCCGCTACGACGTTAGCTTTGTTAGGGTGATAAAGGACACTAATATCATAATCTTTCAATAATTCTAACCACCTTCTCCGATGAAGATTCAAGTCCTTTTGAATAAACACATATTGTAGACTCTTCTTATCTGTGAAAATATCCACATGGATCCCATACAAATATTGCCTCCATATTTTTAAGGCAAATACAACCGCCGATAATTCAAGATCATGGTAGGATAATTGTTCTCATTGACTTTAAGTTTCCTTGAAGCATAGGCAATCACCTTTATTTTGCATAAGCACTCATCCCAACCCAACTCTAGAGGCATCACAATACATCACAAAACCATTTGTACCTTCCGGTATGGTCAACACCAGAGCGAAAGTAAGTCAATCTTTCAACTCTTGGAAATTTCTCTCACACGCCTCCGACCACACAAACTTAGCCTTCTTTTGAGTCAAAGACGTCAAAGGAGAAGAAATGCAGGAAAAAACCTAAACAAACATTCTATAGTACCCGGCCAAACCCAAAAAGCTTCTAATATCAGAAGGAGATAGAGGTCTAGGTCAACTCTTTACCGCATCCATCTTCTTCGCATCTACGTCTATACCCTCAGTTGATACAATATGTCCAAGGAATTATATGGCCCTTATCAAAAAATTCACAATTGCTAAACTTTGTAAAAAGTTGTTGGTCCTTAGGAACTTGCAACACAATTCTCAAACGGTCCATATGTTCATTCTTAATCCTTGAGTAAATCAAGATATCATCGATAAAATCAATCACAAACATGTCTAGGTATTGCCTAAACACTCTATTCATGAAGTCTACAAACACCGCCAGAGCTTTTTTCAACCCAATCGACATTACTACAAACTCTTAGTGACCATACCGGGTTCTAGAGGCCGTCTTTGGAATATCATCCTCTCTCAACCTCAATTGGTGATAACCCGAACGAAGATCAATCATAGAGAAATAATTAGCCCCTTGAAGTTGGTCAAACAAGTCATCTATCCTTGGTAGAGGATACTTATTCTTGATGTTCATTTTATTCAATTGATGATAATCGATGAGGATTCTACGAGACCTATCCTTTTTTATAACAAACACCACCAAAGCACCCTGTGGAGAGATACTCCGTCAGATGAAACCATAATCTAGAAATTCCTTTAGTTGCTCCTTCAACTATTGTAACTTCGTCGAAGCCATTCTATAAGGAGGGATTGAAATAGGTTGCATATCCTGTAAAAGATCAATACTAAAATCTATTTCCCGCTCAGGAGGAATACCAGGCAAATCATTGGGGAAAACTTTTGGAAACTCATTCACTATCGGAACTGACTCTAAAAAAGGGGTTTTAGATTCAACAATCTTTACCCTAACGAGATGGTAAATACACGCTTTGGAGATCATCAACCTAGCTTTAAGACAAGAGACCAATTTACCTCTAGGCGTAGAATTTCCCCCCTTCCACTCAAAGATAGGCTCATTTAGAAATTGGAATCTAGCCACCCGAGTCCTACAATTGACAAAGGCATAACAAACATGCAACCAATCCATACCCAAAATCACATCAAAGTCTAACATGTCTAACTCTACCAAATCCACCAAATTAACTCTATGGGATAAGGAAACGGGACATTTCCTATAGACACTCTTAGCCACCACTGAATCACCAACTGGGGTAGTGACCGAGAGAGGTTCTATTAACACTTCGAGGAGTATATCAAACTTCATGGCCACAAAAGGTATCACAAATGACAAAGTAGAACCTGTATCAAATAAGGCATACATATCAATAAGAAAGACGTTTAACATACCGGTCACCACATCCAGGGAGCTCTCTTGGATACCTCGGGATTGAAGAGCATAAAATCGATTTTGCTCTATGTAATACCCCAGAAACTAGTAGACTAAACAAGAGTATTACGTGGAGGTTTCAAAGATTGAAGCAAGGGTTAGAATTGTAAAATTTTAACACCCGGTAATCTTATAGACTAACCTAGGACTTAGTATGTGGGTCTCTAAAGCCTTGGTTGGGGGCAAGTGCCTAAGGGACCAATGATTCACTGAGGAAAAAACCTTTTCCCCCATGCCAACTTGGCAAGGGACAGCATGGTCTCCCAAGTGACTTGGCGAGATGCCAAAGTGCACTTGGGTTTGCCTAGTGAGCTGTCCCCTTAGCCTAGCTACTAGAAGTTTGTGCGAGCCAAGTCGGGGGTCGCCGGTTGGACTGGCGAATCATCAAGCTTCCTCCCCCATCGCCTAAGTGGACTGCTCAACTTAGTGAGCTGCTGGAAAATTTGGCTGACCAAGGGTCCACTTGGTAAGCCCAATCGGGCATGGTTGGAAGTTTTGGAGTTAAAGACTTAAGGGTCTTTAGTTATTTACCTAAATTGATAGTACATTTATTTATTCTTTCCATAGTAAAGTATATAAGCTTTGTAGATTCAAGTTTCCCACAATTAAGTCATTCTCCGTAGAATCCAAGGAAAACCCTAATTCATCCACTACAAATAAAATCCTCTCTCTAGAAAACTCCAGAAGAAGAAGAGAGGATCAAACTAGAGCAAATAAAAACTCCACTGATTTAAGATTGCTAGACTTTATATCCAAGGTATGTTAGATTATTCATCTATGGGTTCTTCCACCCATAGAGCCCCATTTTCCCCCCCAAATGTGAAGGTAAAACCTAATCTAAGCTAGGGTTTCTTCCTATGTTGTGGGTAGTGATGGGTATGATTCAAATTGAGTGGATAATACCTTATTATGATTGATTTAGCATTTAATTGTGATATTATGATGAATTTATGTGATTTTCATGGTTTCCCTAGTATAATTGATGAAGATGAATTATGTGGGTTATTGCCATGAAAGGTGAAATTGTAGGCAAGGTGATCTTATAGAATTAATGCTTTGACTAGTAATTTTCTAAGGCTAGAAACCTATATACATGAATTGAACTAGAATAGTGTGAATATGATGTGTTTTGATTTGTAATGCTTGAGATTGATCTTACATGATTAATTATGACTAGAATCTCTTGATAGTGAGGAATGTGATTAGAATTGCTTAAAGATGAAGCTTATGACTTGAATATCTTGTAATCTAGATATGAATAAGGATAGAATGAAGTAAAGCTTTGAGAGTAAGGCTTGTAGACATGAATGTTGAATCACTAGGGCTTTGGAGTAAAGCTAATGTGATTAATAGATGTCTAATAGGTAGAATTGTGGTGAAAAGCCTATATTCACCTCACCTACCTTATGAATGCTTGAAAGTATAAATTGATAGAATCACTTGAACATGGATTGGTTTTCAAGGACATCTTCCATGAGGCATGAATGTTAAGCAAGGCTTAATAGTGAAATCTTGGGGGTGTATGCTTGGACCCAAGTGGACATTCACAATGAGATGGAGTGTCAAACAAGATAGAGTCTGGGCTCCAAGTTGAAAGGATATCCACACCTAGTTGATGTGAGGACTATTCAAGTTAAAGAGGGGAACTCTTACATAGTAGAGTGTGGGTTTTCCCATAGTTAGTTCTCATGAGATAGAAGCCTTTACATAGTTGAATTAAGATTTCTAGTAGCAATCTCCATATCCAATGAACTAAGACATGCTTGAAGAAGCATTTCATACTGTTCAAAAGCAGAAGTGAACTAAGACTTACTTAATGAAGTACCTCATAGTGTTTAGGAGTATAAATGGACTTATACATGCTTAAGTTAGAATCTGATAGGGTCCATATTAATAATGAACTTAGACATGCTTAAAGAAGTGTTTTATAGGGTTCAACCAAATAATGAACTAAGATGTGCTGAAGGGATTACCTTGTTGTGTTCTAAAGTTAAAGAGAGGAGCAAGATTCCAAATCAAGAAGTATTAGTATAAGGACCTAAAAGGAGTACTTAGCATGAATAGTATTATGGGATTCTATTCATGCATTGCACAAGTACGACATAGGGTTATTCAAGAAAGAGTTCTTTTGAGTGATGTATCTTGAGGTAGGATTGTGCTACAGTTGCCTTCCATGATATGATTGACTAAGGATGGTAGTTCACTTTTCTATATGAATTAAGCTAAAGAATGAGACCAATGGATGGTTAGTCTAACTATGTTGACTTCAAGGTTATGCTTAGTTCGAATTGTATGATGGGATGCCTTTCATGCATTGCACAAGTGTGCTTTGAGGTTACTTAGGAGTATAGTTCCCTTATGGTAAAAGAGCCTAAGATTACCATGCATAGACTATGATTAAGATGACCAAAAATGGATACTTAGCTTGGATGGCATAATGGGATGCTATTTATGCATTGCACAATTATACTTTGGAGGTTACTTGATAATAGTTCTATTATGGTATAGATGACTAAAGAGTTGAATAAATGCTTATATGATGCTTATGTTGGAGAATTTTCTTATTTTGAGGATATTGTCTGTTACGCTTGTAGTTTATGTTTCATGAATTATTTCATATGATTATGGATTATGTCTTATAATGACAAACTCTTATCTCAGGATCTTATGATTACACTAGCTAACATATTTAGTACATTTTGTACTATCGCACACTTTGCCTACATTCTAATCAAATGTAGGATTTGGAGACTTGAGTACTATTCTTGAAGCTAGATTTCTAAGGAGCTAAAGATTTGAAGATCTTGGTGAGTCCTCATAGCTTCAAGGACAAAACCCACCATGTCCTTTATGACTTTTATTTCATGTTGAGACTATTGTTTGGTCTTTGTCCCAAGAGTTTTATTCTAAAGTTGTATTAGATGGTTTGAGACAAATGTGTAGTAAAGACTTCCGCTTGCTTTTATGAAAATGACTTCGATTGGATGGATAAATTTTTTAAAAGTTTTCGTACTTTTCTAATATCTTATGTTATGATATGCTAAGGGCTTGTATGTGAGACCTTCGGGGTCAAGTACACCATGTTACATGTAGGGTGTACCCCTGGGTCGTGACAACTTGGTAATTAGAGCACAAGGTTAAGAATGGTTCTAGGATTGTCTCAAATCACGACTAATAGAGTCTTGTTTATAAATGTGAAGCCCGCCACATTTATAAATCAGAGGCTATTGGATGCTTAGAAAATATCACTTCTTCATTCTCTAAGTCTTGCCATAGAGTTTAGCTTTAATAGGCCCTTGTTCTAATATGTGCCCGTTGGTTTTACAAGGTATGGCTAATACAAGGTCTAATGCTAGGAGAGATGAGGAAGGTGATGAGCTGCAAGAGGTTCCTCTCCAATTTCCAACACAAGCCCCTCCTCAAGTTCCTATTGATGCAGAGGACATGACAAATTTGGAAATAAGGTCGGCTCTTGACGCTTGTCGTTACCAACAACACTAACCTGTAGTACCAGTGTCTACGATCGTCGATAATATAGTAACCCAACCAAGAGTTCGGGTCGTGTCCCAAGAGAGTGGTTTTGAGCATTAGTAGAAAAATAAAATTTAGTTCAAACTAATCGTAGCTAAAGACATTAACGAGTAAAATAATTGTAAATTAAAAAGAGGTGACACAAATTTGTCTAATATCAAATGGGGTTTTTGTCAGAAGTAGTAAAAATAACAAAAATAACAAGAAAATAAAGTATGGGGAAAAGTTCTTGGGGTGTGACCGTAATACAAGTTGAGATAAATCATTGGGTACCACTTTCGACAGGAAATTTGCAAGGTAATAGTTACTAGGCTAACCTTTAGATGGAAATAAGTTCCTTCTCGGGAAACTTACCCCGTTCCAAATGCGTTCCTCTCGGACAACCATTTGCCACATCAAGGCCTGCTTACGCCTTACCCCACTCACTCTTTCGAGCTGAGTGTTAGGATATGGGACTAGGGCTCACCCTCTCGGGCTGAACCTTATGTCGACCCACTCCTTAGGTGATCAGTCTAGCGGTCTTAGTTTCACGACCTCCCTCTCGGGCAAGCCGATAACACATGGGTAGTTTTGTATTTGCAACTACAAGCCCATTAAATTAAACCACAACCACTAGGTGAAATCACCATTAAAATACATCTACCCTATCAGCAAGCAAGACCCAACAACAATATCAACACATATTTGGTAAGTCACACCCCAAGAACGGGGGTTTTTAGCCACACATCAAGATACAACAAAATACACCTAGAATGATACTAAAATCAAATGGGTATAACTAATTAAACCTTTATTTAAGCAAAGGAAGAAGAATGGAGAAGACCCACTTCCAACTTGGGGAAGATGGAACCCTTCTTTCTTCAAGTCTCCCAAAAACCCTCTCCAAACTTGATAGAAAATATCCCAAAAAGTACTATTCTATTTTGGAAATTAAAAGAATTGTTCGACTCTTAAAATTTAATAACAAGTTTAGTATTTATAGACTTCAGAAAATAGTGTTGGCGGAACTTTCGGCGAAGTTCGTATTCGCCGATTAACCCGGCAACTCAATCTTTGTTGTAGTTCGTCGCCATCTTGCACTAGCCTTCACCATCGTTGTGCTCTGTGTCATTTGGCGACCTAGTACTACTTCGCGGAATTATTCGGTGAAATGTCGACTGCTCCTTTCATCGCCATTTTCATCCTGCTCCTTCAAGGCTTCGCGTACTGGAACAAAGGGCGGAGTGCGTCCCTTGGATGAATCGCCAAGCGTGCTTCGCGATGCACAAGCTTCAGCTTCTTCATTTTTTTCAACCTTTTTGTTCCTTTGTGAGCCTAAGTGTCCATGCTTCCACTAAAACTTCAAATACTTGTAACTTGCCAGTTTTCATCAGATATTGAGACAAAATAATCATTTGAGGACACTATTCCTATCAAAATAAAGCCCTAAATGAGTCCAATTTGGGGACTCATCAACACCTCCAACTTAAACTTTTTCTTGTCCTCAAGCAAACTCAAGTTCAACCGTTCAACAAGGTGTCTCAAATTGTGTTACACAAGACTAAATCATGAATGCACACAACCAGACTCAAATTTACCTATGCAAGGATCAATTGTGTAACCAAAGATTCAAGTTGTGACACACCATTACCAAAGATTCTCATGTTCGCAATACATGCTACTTGTGCAATCAAGCCCAACATGAACTATCTAAGTGCCCTCACATCAAGAATGATTCCATATTCACACACGGAGGTTAATCAATTCAAGATCAAGAATCAGATGCAATGCTCACACTCAAAAAGAAGAACACAATGCATGTTTTCACCCATAGGTTTCCCCTTATTTTCGGATCGATCTTCGGTTTGGCTCACTCAAGATCAAACATGTCTTTCTAAGGGTTGTAATGGGTGCTAAGGTATGGCCATTTAGGCTCAATGACTTTTTTCTCGTGAGATGTGTTATTCTCACTGCATTCCCTTCATTGTCTTTATAAATTCTTTTCCTAGTGCTTCTAAGTCATCTTTTTATTCACCTTCATAGACTGCTTGGAAACCCAATTTCTTTGGTACTTTAATCCACAATTTTTTTTCCTGAACGGTTTCCATTGTTCTGTAACACTAGGGATTAAGGGAGACTTTTCTTGCACTTCTTGACTTGTCCTTTTCCTTTTTACTAGATCCCCAACTTAGGCATTTGGCCTAAGTTTGCTATTCGTTAAACCACAAATCAAGAGAATTATGGTAGTGGGCTGATGCTTATCGTGACCAACGACACTAACTTACGGTATGAGTGTCTACGATCGTCGATAGTAGAGTAGGCCAACTAAAGGTTGGGGTTGTGTCCCAAGGGAGTGGTTTTGAGAATTGGTAGAAAAATAAAATTAAGCTCTAACTAGTCATACCTAAAGACATTAACAAACAAAAACATGGTAAATTAAAGGGGGTCACATGAAAATGTCAAATATCAATTGGGGTTTTTGTCACAAGTAG
Organism: Solanum microdontum; assembly: GCA_036250385.1. Classification (NCBI taxonomy): domain Eukaryota; kingdom Viridiplantae; phylum Streptophyta; class Magnoliopsida; order Solanales; family Solanaceae; genus Solanum; species Solanum microdontum. Next base: position 24,192 of record JAJONQ010035990.1, read on the forward strand.
TAAAAATAGAAAAAATTAACAAGAAAATCAAGTATGTGGTAATGTTCTTGGGGTGTTACCGCAATACAAGTTGAGATAAATCGTTGGGTACATGCTTTCAATAGGAAATTTTCAAGATAATAGTGACTAGGCTAAGCTTTAGATGGAAATAAGTTCCCTCCGGGCAACTTACCCTGTTTCAAATGGGTTCCTCTCGGACATCCATTTGCCGCATGAAGACCAGCCTACACCTTACCCCACTCACTCTCTCAAACTAACTGGTAGGATATGGGATTAGGGCTCACCCTCTCGGGCTGAACCTCATGTTGACCCACTCCTTAAGCCATCAGTCTAGTGGTCTTGGTTTTGCGACCTCCTTCTTAGGCAAGCCGAAAACACATGGGTGGTTTTGTATTTGCAACTACAAACCCATTAAATTAAACCATAACCACTAGGTGAAATCACCATTAAAATACATTTACCCTATCAGAAAGCATAACCCAACAACAATATCAACACATATTTGGTAAATCACACCCAAAGAACGGGGGTTTTTAGCCACACATCAACAAATAACAAAATACACCTACAATGCTACTAAAATCAAATGGGTATAAGAAATTAAGCCTTGATTTAAGAAAAGGAAGAAGAATGCAGAAGATCCACTTTCAACTTGGGGAAGATTAAATCCTTCTCTCTTCAAGTCTCCCAAAAAACTCTCTCCAAACTTGAGAGAAAATATCTGACAACGTACTATTCTATTCTGAAAATAATATTAACGGTTCGGAACCTCTAAAATTAATAAAGAGTTTAGTATTTATAGCCATCAGAAATTAGTGCAGGCAGATAGTTTGGCGAGGTCAGTTGAGTCCATCTAATGACTCAACGACTCGCCCTTCTTTTTTCTCATTGCCGTTGAGTGCTTGCCTACAACATCTTCACATTCTAGACCATTGGGCGGTATAGTACTTCTTCGAGGAACTATTCGGCGAAGTGCCGACTGCTCCTTTCATCGCCTTTTTGATCCTCTACCTTGAGGCCTTCGCATACTGGAACAATGGGCGGAGTCTGTCCAATTGGCGAATCGCCGAAGGTTCTTGGCGATGCTCATGCTTCAACTTTTTTGTTCTTTTCAGCCCTTTTGTTCCTTTTTGCGCCTAAGTATCCATGCTTCCACTAAAACTTCAAATTCCTAAAACTTAATAGTTTTCATCAGATATTGAGACAAAACAAGCATTCGAGGACTCTATTTCTATCAAAATAAAGCCCTAAATGAGTCTAGTTTGTGGACTCATCAACACCCCAACTTAAACTTTTGTTTTTCCTCAAGCAAACTTGAGTTCAGCCATTCAAAAATGGTGTCTCAAACAGTGCTACACACGACTCAATCATGAGTGCACACAACAACACTCAATTTACTTATGCAAGGATCAATTATATAATCAAAGATTCAAGTTGTGACACAGCATTACCAATGATTCTCATGCTCGTAGTACTTGCTATTTGTGCAAGTTCAAGCTCAACAAAAAGCATCTAAATGCCCTCACATGAAGAATGATTCTATATTCACACACAGAGGTTAATCATTTCAAGATTAGGAATCAGATGCAACGCTCACACTCAAAAAAGAGGAAGACAATGCATGTTTTCACCCATAACTTTGCCCTTATTTTGCAATCAACTTTGATTTGGCTTACTCAAGATCAAAAAGGTCTTTCTAAGGCTTGTAATGGGCCTAACTGCAAAGGTATGGTCATTTAAGCTCATTGCCTTTTTACTCGTGAGTTGTGGCATTCTCAAGGAATTCCCTTCTTTTCCTTTATCAATTCTTTTTCTAGCACTTCTAAGTTACCTTTTTATTCTCCTCCATGGATTGCTTGAAACCCGATTCCCATCGTACTTTTTTTTAAAAAAAAATATTTGAATTGAAGGGGTTCCATTTTTATGCAATACCATGGGTTAAGACGGATTTTTCTTGCACTTCTTGATTTCTCCTTTTCCTTTTCACCACACCCCTAACTTAGGCTTTTTGGCCTAAATTGTCCATTCGCTAAACCACAACTCTAGAGGATTGTAGGTAGTGGATCAAGTAAGGTCTAGGGTTCATAAAGGTTCTTCCAAAGAAAGGTAAGGCTCAAAAGGGAGTTCAAAAGAGTTTCACACGCTCACGGGTAGGCCACCAAAAAGGTGTATAAAGTTGGCTAAGATCATCTCAAGAGGACACCTTTCTAAATCAATCAGACTAATAGGGAAAATTCTAGGTTTATTTATGCAAGTTTCAAAGCAAGCTAATCACACAAGGCATTGGCACTTAAGTCAAACAAGACTACACACTTTTGCTAGTGTGCAACGGTCATTACAAGAAAATCAATTCGATAAATGGTAAATCACAACGAGATGCAAAGAGTTCACACATTGTCTATGCAACTTTATTTGGGCTCATCGTAGCAGTACATTCATGTTCGTACAATTGAGAGCACTATTCAAGTCATTGGTATTGATCGAAACCGAGACTTAATTTTTTTGAAAAATACCAGCCACAATCAACTCATGAGGGGTGGCAAAAATGTGCGAAAAATTCAAAAAAATTTAAAAGGGTCAAAAATCGTTTGCAATTAAAAACAAAAGAAAGCCATGAGCTCAAATATCCAAAAAAGCAGTGTAAAAATAGTTATAAACAGAACTGCCAAAGTATAAACACAAACATGAGCAAAAAGTAGCACACACTGGTGGGCCTAACCCCACCACAAATAAAAACATTTTTCCTCAAATGCAAGTAATAAATATCCAAAGATTTGAAAGATAATTAGAAAAGAGAGGGAGGTAAAGAGGGGATCATGGCTATGCGATTGCTCCATCTATCATGGCATCAGTATCCGGAGTGACCACCAAAAAGAGTAGCTCCACTGGATCCTGTAGCAGGAGAATGTGCTAAAGATGCTTGCACAATAGCATTTATCATGATTTCTTCAGTCTCAGCTATCTCATCCGCTATAACTTCCTCAAACATCTTTTCGTCAGTTTTTGCCTTTGGTTCAGGATCAATTGTATGCTCCCTTCCATCTCAATGCTCTATGGTAATCTGAGGTATTTCGGGCATATCTAGAGTCTCTACTATTCCAAAGACAATGGATACATCGGTGGACTTCATGTGGTCTATATATTTTCGTAGTTCAGCAATGACAACTTTTAAAGTTGTCACCTCCTCTGTGGACCCTTGGTTATGCTCGCACGCTGCTATTCTTGCCGCTAGGGTATCAATGGTAGTGCTTAAAGATTTCACAACATCAGTCAAGGCAATCCGGATCATGTCTAGAACAGAGGCCTCTAGGTTCGTAACTCGATGTTCAACAGAAAGAGCCAGTTGTCCAATACGGAGTAGAGACGCCCAGGTGAGTGAAAGTTGGGAATCAACAGCCACAGTGGTGGGTTTTAGCGATCGTGCAACAAAAGAAGACCCCAGAGAATCAGCGTGAGTAACAGTGACAATGGATATACCTAAAGGTCAAGGCTGCCTTCATCAATGCTGCCTTTTTCTTTTCTGCCTTATCCTTAAGATATTCAGCTTCGATCCTCCAGATATCAGTAGAGTCTATGGGCATCACTTCTACATCCTTCCTCACATCCCGAGGCACCTGGGCTCATTTGAACAATTTTGTGATCAAGACTGGAAATGGAAGTGAGGTTCGGCTCTATCTTACACGCACGAGTATCTCTGAATCAATGATTGTACCCAAGTTTATCTGAGTCTCCTCTATGACACAACCCAGGCAGCCTGCCTTGGCAAGGCGAATGATAGACTCATTTTGGGATGGCATAATTGTGATGTTTATAAAACCGAACCAGAACCTTGCGGTTATGTTTAGTTCTATCTTTTCAATCAGAACTCCTTTCGCTGCCCACTTTGGAGTTTCATCTGCAATTACTGGGGTTAACCACTCTTTCGTTTCTTCTAGCTTTTTTGTTCTAACCAGATACTGGTTGTGATCCCCAATATTTGTCGACATGCCCAAGACTGCGTTGATTTTCTCATTATCACACTTCACTCTCCTACCTTTGACAACCACATAGCTAACTTCTTTGAATGATGCTGCTAGTTGCTTTTGCTGGGGTATTAGTGCATTGTATGCACGATAGAACTCTCTTACCCAATTTGGAATATAAGGGCCACGGGGTTTAGTGAAGATTTGGAAGTTGTGGTATCTCAGACACTCTATTATCTCTGGGTATATATCTATAACCCCGTCTATGGACATACGCTTTTCTTCCAGAATAGTCCTCAACCCCTCAGCCTTTTCTCGACTTGATTTCGACTAAGGACCTTGTACGAGATGAGCTAATACCATTGTCAGCGATGGAACTGGAGGTGTAGTAATTGTAGGATGGAGAGTCCTGGCCCTGGGTGAATCATTCTGCCTCTTAACTCGCCACTCAGCCCTGTATGATAATTCAATGGCCTTGTGTTTGCCTTTCCCTTTCTCGCAAGTTTTGGAAAGTTTAGCAACTTTGCTTCTGAATGTATCTGAATCCTTGCTCATTGTAATCCCTTTTGTTCTCTCTTGGTGTGGCTTTCTTCTTCCTGCAACTTTAGATTTAGCCATTTCTGCAAAGAATTCAAAAGAAATCAGAACAACTAGATCGAGTTTTAGAGAAACACAATCTCAGCAGGATTTGCCGAATAGCTTGGCAAGTCGCCGAAAGGTTACAAAACACTGAATATAAGCAACATGAGGTTGAAGTCCAAATGGAATGATTTGGCGACTCACCGAAGGGTTCGGCGAGTTCGTCTTAGTGCTTAGAATAATCTAAATTAATTAGAAAGGCATATCACACGACATTGGATAAAATTACTTGAAATGAGAGCATCCAAACCAAAATTAAATGCAGGGTTTGGAGAACCAACCTTTTATGAGGATTAGATCAAGATTGTGATGCTAAGCAGCAAGTTATCATAGATCCAAGCACTACTCAAACAGTTAAAATACCTACGATTTGCAAAAATACTGAAAATACTAAGTAGGTGCAATTTTTGCGATAATCAAGAGTGAGGGGCATATAAAAAGGTTGGAAGTTAAGGCTCGTGGTTTTATAAATCCCATCCAGATCTTACCCATTCAGCGACATTATTTGGATTTACTTAGCTACTCGGCGATCCGCCGAGTGTTAATCTACTTTGCCAAGTTTTACAGGACCTTTAAACCAAGTGAGGATCCAAACTGCGGTCTTTGTAGCTGTCACAGATCTAATCAGCGTTTTGGCAATTGGATTTGAGTAATTTATCCTATACTTTTCACAAACTTTTCATGCTCCATTCCTACAAAATCAAAGCACCTTTATTTCAAAAATAACAAACTTAAAGTATTTAAGGGTTTTGGGTTGTCTCCCAAACAACGCCTTAGTTAACGTCGTGACACGACGTAGCTGAGCACCTAACTTTCACTTTTGGAATTGGCCAAAACATCATTTTCTCACCCCTTGTCTTGTGCCTGACGGAGATTAGGCATTGTGTGACCCAAGAGAGTTTCAATTAGTTGGATAGATCTAGAGTGAGAACTTCTCATCTGATTTAGTGCTTCTACATTGTCTATAATCTTTTCTAGCACTCTATTTTGCTCATTTATCTTTTGAAGGATGGTTAATAACATATATTTGATATGTTTATTTTCAATGTCCACTGATCTGCCCTACTCAGTATGTAGTCTGCATTTTCTCTTCTCTTTGGACATTGCTTCTAGTTCCTCGACCTTTTGGGTCAAGTTGTTAATCAGACCTACAAAATGATTAAATGATGGTCCTTCTCAGTATCCTTGTTTGTTTTAGCCACAAGGTCAAGGAATTTGGCTGCAGTCTCATAGGAGAGTATTTATCGCGATCGCCTGGCATAAGTCTGTCGATTAACACTTTGTTTCCTGGACTTAGACCCCTATAGAAGCATTCTAGTAGAAGTAAATCAGGGATATCATGAGTTGGGCATTGTATCAATAGTGTTTTAAACCTCAGCCAAGACTCTTGAAAAGGTTCTCCTCCCAGATGATTGAAGTTCGGGATGTTATCTCTGAATCTCATCACTTCTACTGGGAGGTGTTTCATTCGTCCACCATACCCATCATGTAAACTCATCATCCTTTCTCAACACACAGACAAACAAGACAAAACTAAAATTTAGGTAATAAGACTACTACTAAGAAGAACAAAAATTCTACTAATCTAAAAATTCTCAAATAACACCACTCTTCGGCAGGGACGCCATTTTGATGCTTATCGTGACCAATGACACTAACTGTCACGACCCAAGCCTAGGGCCTAGACGTGACATGGCGAATGAGGAACCCGAAGGAACCCCAAACAAGCCTCTCAAACTTGTCATCACACTTCATCGGTCGCGGAAGTACATTCAACATTAATTAACGGGAAATAGGGACTAAGGGCAAACCATTTCAAAATGACATCATAGAACAAGAGTCAAGTTCATTTACAAAATACTTGCCCAACGCACACCTCTACATACATAGATAGGACGGGGGCCATGACATACTACCGGCTCCCCTCATAGTCAAAATACAATTGCAAGCTAAAGTCTCAAAACATAGGAGTAGGAAACATAACATAGCCCTCGAATC
>JAJONQ010035991.1:0-52889 GCA_036250385.1 Solanum microdontum
TTCTTCTTCTTGTGCAAGTACGAGGACATATTAAATATATTTTATTTTGAATTCTTTGCCAGAAGGAAGGTAAATTAAAGTTAACAAATAAATCATAAATTGCTTTTAGCCATAAAGTAAATAATTCTTACAGTTAACTATGGATGTTAATTTTATTCAACAGACTGAACTTCAGAATCGTCAAAATTCTGGGGAAACAGCTGATGATGCCTTTAGGGCAGTGTTTGGAAAGGAGCAGCCTGGCCGACTTAGGTGCTATGGCAGATCAGTGACAACAAGTTCTTTGAAAGAAGATGAAGAAACTAACAAGCTAAAACAAAAGCATGCTAATGAAATCAGTTCTCTGAAGGAAGAAATGAATGAAATGAGAGTAGAAATGCGACATTTTTTTAGTCAATTGCTGCAAAACAACCCTGCATTGAATGTTCAAGATATACCAGGGGTTGTTGGATCTAACCTTGTTTCACCTGTTGATGCAAGTAGCGCACAAGCTGTAAGAGGCCAAAATATTCCACATTCTTCAGGGTCAACTCATGATTCGGTTCTTCAAAAGGTATTTTGCTGGTTCCTTAAGGCTTTTCTCTCTCTTTCTCTCTTCTGGAACCTCTCAACTGTATTTTCCTCAACCTTGTCTAGTTGTTCTTGTTTGCTGTTGGTTTGATCTTGCACAACAAGATCATGATAGTTATTATGAGTAGAGATAGTAGAGTTGAGTGTCTTACCTCCTGATTTGGTTGTTGATTTGTATGTGTAGTTGTGGCTCCAGTTGACAGTCCTTGATTAGTAGTGATATCATTGGTAGCCTGATTTTGTCTTAGTCGAGTAGCAAATGATTGGATAGTAGTCCACCATCTCATAATCATATTTCTAAGAGGTTTATAATCACTGTCAATCACTACAGAATCAACATAAATATTTTAGATATTTCTAGCAAAGTGCCCTGCCAAAAAATTGTGATCAATGGTGTCTTTTACTGGTTATAGGTTGGATATCTATAACTTGCTGGAAAATAGAGGTCGTGGGTAGTATCTATTGGACTTGTTCATGAGAAAGAGAAAGAGAATAGAGTAAGGTATTGGGTTGTTTAGATTAACATGTAGATGAAACTGAGAGGAGATTCTATGCAAAGAGTCTTTGAGATCGAAAGATGATTAGCGTCAATGAAGATGACTTAGCCTATTTATGAATGTTCATCAAAATAGAGCAACACAATTACCTATTTATGATATCGATTTCCAATCCCCGCACCCCTAGATTGCTTGTTCACTATTGATTTTGGTGATATTTTAGTTTAACTGTGATAATGGACAACCAAAGCTTTACATTAAATTAGTGGAATGATCTAGCAAATTATTCTTATTAATGCAAATGAGCGAATTTAAAATCCCAATTTCTTGATAGGATTAATCCATGGTATACCATTCTCTATGAGATTCAACCCCGACTCTTTGTTGGGTTTTTACTGATCATGAGCTCTCTTTCCTTTGATTGATTTTGAAGAGTGATTTCAGCGTTATAAAAAATGGCGCCGCTGTCGGTGAATGGTGGTTGAGAATTCTAATTGAGAAATTAGATTTTAAATTTGTTTATTTGTAGTAGATTTGTTGTTTGGTGTTGGTGGCTGATTTGTAGGTTGACAAATTAAACAATGGGAGTAATCCAGATGCCTCCTCCAACCAGGATAAATGTGTTTCACATCACTAGAACTATAATACAAATGCTCTGAATGAAAGATATTTTTGGGGTGTAGCTCATGAGGATCCCTATGAACACCTTAGGAATTTCAAGGAGGTCTGTGGAACCTTCGTGTTCAAGAATATCTCCCAAGAGTCTGTAAGATTGAGGGTATTACCGTTCACTTAGATTGAAGAGGCTACAATATGGTTGGTAGAGTTGCCAAATGATTCTATCACTTCTTGGGAAGAGATACGTGATGCCTTCTTGGATTTATTCTTTCCACCCTCGAAGATTGTTAAACATTGAACCCAGATATAAAATTTCAAGTGTGTTAGAGGTGAACCTCTACATGGGACGTGGCTAATGCTTAAGAAGTTGTTGTTGCAATGTCTAATGCATGACGTTTCAAACAATTTGTTGGTGCAATACTTCTATTCCAGCCTTGATTCGGTCAATAAAGGTGTGCCTGATAAATTAGTCAATGGTGGATTATTGAGACAACCCTATGATGTGGCTGCATTATTGCTTAATGATATGACTAAGATTAATTGAGCATGGCATGCTAGAGAGGACAAACTTCCTCCTCTACAATTGGGTTTAACCAAAGAACATGTCGAGAAGGACCATTAAAGAAAAAAAGTCATGTCCAAAATGATGACCCAAATTGATTTTTGTGTAAACACCTCATGGGATGTGGAACCAAGTCCGTACATATGGTTAGAACTAATAGTGGTCAATGCCTAGATGATGCCAAATTTGAGGATTTATATAATGAGGAATTTCGATACATGGGAAATAAAGTGGGGGGGGGGGGTTCTCACACCAATTATCAACGACAAGGTGGGAACCAAGGTTGGAACAGAGATAAAGATGATGGTTGGAAAGATTGTAGGGGTGGAAATTCGAGAGATAGGGAGATGGAAAAAGATTAGTATGTGCTTCGCCATTATCATTGTGACGCCCCAAAATGGGGCCCATAACTGGAACTCGATACCCTATTTGATCGAGCTAGCCACTAAAACATACTAGCTAACTGAATTGTGAGACAAAAAGATCGGGTAGCACAACCTCTGAAAAGTAAAGCCTGGATCATGAAGGTCATCACCTGAATGACAATAAACCATATAAACAATGGTAGACAAGCCAAAAATAAAGATGTACTACCTAGCCGAGCAGGCTGTAACTAAAGATATACTTACTTACACACATATTTACATGCCAAGCCTATATGCTGGAGACTTGTCAAGACCCAAAGTATACCCTAGACGTGACATGGCTTATAGAACCTAGAGAGACCCTACACAAGCCACTTATCATAGATAATACAAGTTAAAAGAAAACCAAGAGATTTTAAAAGACAATTTCAAAATATAAAAGTTTCTAAAATGTAGAAGACGCCTAAAATAGTCTCAAAGCCATCTAGTACATCAGAGTGATCAGGACGTAACCTGTACATCACATACACAACTGAAAAGTAAAGATAATATGAAATAAAAGATCGTTCCTTAGATCATGAGGACTCACCATTCATCAATCTTCTAAGAGATCTCTAGCCACGAGGATGCGAAATTGGAGCTTCGGAACGTGCATTTTTACAAAAATGTAGGAAAGAGGATGCCTTAGGACAAAAAAGTACCATGGATGATAGCAACGCATAAAAGTATGAAATCATGCTTAAAGGGACCTTTTCTTGACATGCAATGACCAAGATAAATCATACTATCAAAAGGTTAGAAAACATGAATTATAAAGCATGGTCAATGTAAGCTAACATCTTTAAACCATTCGTGAGATACTTCTACAAGTAACCTTAGTTCATGATTGTGGGAGATTACCTTTAACCGACAGTTAGACCATGTGAGCTATTAACATGGAATTTGGTATCTACCCCATAGTAAAAAAAGGGTTTTCCTACTTGCCCAGGTAAGACAATGTACTTCTAGCTTATATTGATCCACTTGCTAATTTCTATCTACGACAACCATCTTATAGGGGCACCTAGGTATAGGATAAGGAGATTGTTTCTAGAAACTCAGCCTCAAGTTACAGGAGAGTTCCCATATTAATATCTTTTTGGTGCTAAGCATAAATCCCACACAATAGTTATTTATCTTACTTGTCTCATTATACATGGAAAGGCACAATTAAGCAACCAATCCAAGATGGTTTCATTATAATAGCTCCTTAAATCTTGATTGAAAATTTACTTGAGAAAACCTTTCAACTCTAAGAATCCTTTATGTGACAAAATCCTTTCACAATCATGCTTTCACGTGTTTTTGAGAAATCCTTTCACAACACAACAAAAACAATATGGATTCTTTACTCTTAAAGAAACTTAAATCATTTTCATCACTTTCATAAGAACGTGCATATCTTCATAAACTCATCTTTCATGATTCAAAAGCTTCATCGTATGACCAATTCTAGAAAACATGGATTTCACATGGGTTCATGGAAATTCAACTTAGAAATATTCAATTTCTTCAATTCATGCATAACAAGACCTAAATTAATCAATAATATCATCATTGAAAAGACACAATGTCAATTGAATAAAACCCTAACTCAATTGGGGAATCTAACTTTACAATATTTGAGAATTAAGGAACACTATGGAGGAAAAGACTCCATAGGTGGATTCTATCATACCATGATGTCAAAAAGCTTTAAATCAATGGTGAAATTGGAGACTTGACTTGAAACCCTAGCCTTCTTCTTCAACTTTCTAGAGCAAGAAATAATTGAAAGGATGACAATATCTTCTTTTGAGAATTTGAGAGAATGAATTGATTTTTGTGATTTTGGAGGTAAAAATCATCATATATGGCTTTGGGTAGAAGGAAAAATGACATATTATTGAGTTAGAACAATTGGGAACCACTGTAATACCCTGACTTAAAATTGTCGAGTTGGTCTGAAGGTGGCCTAAACGGCCCGTCTAAGACTACCATGGCCCGTCTAACGAGTCGTGATGAAACTCTGCCTGACAAGGCTTCACTAGTTTGGGAATAATTTCTTACTCAAAGCTTTGAATTAGAAAAACTCGGTGGCATTTGAAAGATGATTCATTTATCTTTAATTTGATAGGTCATGGGCCGAATAATTCAGTAGGTGGTTAAAGATATGATTGTTTAAAGTTGACCCGAAACTCTAAGTCTGGTAAACCCCCTTCATGGTATGTGTGAAGCTTCACGGCCCATTTAGACGTTTGTGGTCCTTAACCAGTGACTTCGGGAGAACCCCTTCTGATTTGACCCACCTGACGACCCCTTTGACAACCCGTCAACAACACCATGGGCCATCTTAGCATACGTACAGGGGAAGCCTGCTTGGGGCTGGTTCTGGATGACTTCACGAGTCCATTAATGGACTGTGATCTCCTTCACGACCTGTCTAGTGTTTCATGAAAGGTTCCATGGTCCACTTTTGGGCTATTGACCAGACCACTTAAACCCTTACAATATCTTCCCCTTGGAGCAGTCGTCCTTAAATGAGATTCAAGACATCATAAGAAAGGTAGGATTTAGCCTAACAATCCAAAATGAATGCAATCACATAAATGCACATATCTGAGGAGGAAATATCAACTCCAAGCTAAAGTATGTTCAAAATAGATTATGAAGTCTATATGCAACTCATACTCAAATGCACAAAAACATGAAGAAATCAATCAAGTTAACTCATTTTCTCAATAATCAAGTTTTCATGAACATGCATACATGAGGAAATCATGGGAATATCTTAGACACGTGAAACAAAAAGAGTAAACCAAGAGGGACGGAATACCTCAAGCAATAGTAGGGACAAAAGGAAATACATGAGGATACCGGGACATCATATCGAACTCGGCCCCCCTAGTAGCATCCTCAACTAATTGATTCCTCCATAGAGCCTTTACGGAAGCAACCTATTTGATTCTCAACTTTTAAACTTTCTGATAAGATATTTCAACCGAAACTTGCTCATAAGAAAGATTCTCTTTAACTCCCAAACCTTCTAATTGAACTATGGATGTCGGATCTCTAACATATTTCTTCAAAAAAAAGACATGAAAAACTCGATGCACCGATGCCAAGCCATTAGGAAAATCTAGGTCACAAGAAACTTTGCCAATAGTCCTCAAAATCTAATTTGGGACCACATAACAGTGACTAAGCATCCCTTTAATCAAAAGCCTCATCACACCCTTCATGGGTGAGATTTTCAAGTAGACTCAATCATGAACATCAAACTCAAGGTCTGTCCTTCTAACATCGGCATAAGGCTTTTTCCGACTTTGAGCCATTTTCAACCTTTCTCTAATAAGTTGAACTTTCTCCATAGCCTCATGCACCAAATCAGAACCTGTCAAGGTGGATTCGACCCCTTAAAATCAACCTATAGGAGATCTACACCTCCTACCATATATAGACTCAAATAGAGCCATATCAATGCTTGAATGATAGCTAATATTGTATGCAAACTTAATAAAAGGCAAGTGATTATTGCAATTACCATTGAGTTTAATTACACATGCTCTCAACATATCTTCAAAAGTTTAGATAGTACACTGATGAGTCTGAGATTTTGACTCTTTTAGGGCTTTGTTTTCATAGTATTATTGTCCTCAATGCCTAATTGATGCTCTAAAGCGATGTTAAAGTGTTGATTAGCATCAATGAAGGCTACGAAGCAAGGCAAGGATATTACCAGGCAAAGAGGAGTGAAAAAGATTATGAAGTTGAAAAAAGACAATCTTGGTGATCGCCAAGACCACTCGGCGAACCGCCAATTCGCTCTTTAGGTCACCAAATGTTCAAGCATGCCATCCTTGGGGAAGAAATTACCTGGCAATGGAAATAGATAGTTGGTGCCCGGTCTACAGGATCGGTGACCTCGATCCAGATCACCCATTATTAAAGCATTAAAATGGTAATAATACAAGACCAAAAGGCGATGGTATGAAGCGTTTGGCATGTCGCCAACTTGTTCGGTGACATCCGACTTATACCATCGAATAACCCTGCAGGCCAACTATTGAGAAAGTATAAATTGATTTTTAAGAAAAGGTCAGGGCATCCTATCATTGTGAGACTTATCGTCTTAACAAGAACTATTGGATTTTTCTTAGTTTGAAAGAATTTTCTAGTAGATTTTGAATTGGGTTTTGAAATTGAAGCAGCATCGGAGCATTGTAAAGACTTAGAGATTAATACCTAGCTATGAAAAACGTAATTGGTATAGACTTCTTACTTTTTATGATGTGTGGCTAAAACCCCCATTCTTGGGGGGTGTGATCATGTGATTATTTGCTCTAATTAGCATATGGGTATTGTTGTTTACTAGATAAATTGATATAATGAAGTGGATTTGATTGGTAATTGAGGTTTAATTTATGAATTGTAATTGAGAAATGTAATTAGAGAATTGTTTTCTATGGTTGCTTAAGGGACAGGTTTTAGAACTAGGATTATCAATTGATGATTGTAGTGATTGGGTTGTTGTGGGTTCAGCTCGAGAGAGTGAATCTTAACTCGATCAAACCTATCTAGCGAGAGAGAGTGGATAAATTGAGGTATTAAGCTGCTTATAGTGTTATTCTTGTTAAGGTTTGAGAGAACTTGCCTGATTCGTAACAGTTGTTCAAGAGAAAGCTAATTGCATCAATAGTCTAGCCTACCCACTAAGATTCAACAATTGTTATTATAGTCGAGTTACACATCTAGCGAAATTAGTCTACACTCGATCACATCTCCTAGAATTACTCTCTACTTATTGCTTACACTATTTTCATGATTGTTGTAGTTGTTAATTAACAAACCAATCCCCCCCATCTGAAATTATTGCTAATCCCTTTGATATATCTAAATGAATTCAATAATTTTCATTCCTACAACGGATTAGACCACATTTATAACTTTGTAACTGAATTCAAACTTGTACCGCTCCATGTGGGTTTGACCCCAACTCTTCGTTGGGTTTTATACTAGATTACGATCACCTATACCTAGTATTGGATGAGGTGTAGTTGAACGTTTATAAAAAATGGCGCCGCTGCCGGGGAGTGGTGTTTAGAATTTTCTTATTAAAGTTAAAATTGTGATCTTTTTGTGTTGTAGTTGAATCAACTTACCTTGTGTTGTGAGTTGTTTGTGATAAGGTGGCAAGATGAGTGAGAATAGAAGCACTGTGAAACAACTTGGTCATGAAGCTGAAGTTGGTGATTTCAATATTGCCAATGAAGCTCAATTGGGGAGCGTAGGTGCTATTCGCTTACCTCCGGTTATGGGTCATGTTGTATTCCATGTGACAAACACGATGCTTCAACTATTGCAAGAAAATGGAGTATTTGGAGGGCTGGATCATGAGAACTCCCATGACCACATTCGGAACTTTATGATATATAGTCCATTCTCGCTCAAGAATATTTCACAAGAATCAGTTCGGCTCCGGTTGCTCCCTTTCTCCTTGATGGGGAAGCAATCAAGTGGTTAGAAGGTCTACCAAGGGACTCCATTACATCTTGGGAAGACATTACCGAGGCATTCTACATAAGATTCTTTCCACCCTCATAAATGGTGAAATTTTGTGATAACATCCAGAACTTTAAGCGAGTAGAAAGGGAACCGATTCATGAAACTTGACTGAGATTTCAAAAGTTGCTACTACAGTGTACTACTCATGGGCTTCCGAGTAATGTGATACTTCAATATTTTTACCAGAGTTTAGACTTAGTGAACAAAGGAGTAACTTACCAGCTGGCCCGAGGAGGGATAATGTTACAACCATTTAAGGTTGCTTCGTCCCTTCTTGATGAAATGACAAAGATAAATGAGGCATGGTATACTAAAGAGGACCAAGTGTCTCTTTTAAATTTTAGGATGACAAAGGAGAAACTTGACAAGGAGAAAAAGTGGGATGAGAAGATTATCAAGATGATGTCCCAAATTGAGTTGTTGAGAAAACAAGCACTAGAAAGCGTTGATGAACACAAAGAGGTAAAAAGAGTGTTTAGACTTTAGGAGGGATCTTACCTGAGCTAGTTAAAGTCGGGTAGGAATAAAGGTTAGAACTCACATAATGAAGTGCAACGGAGACAATACAATCAAGATTGGACTGAACAAAATGACCTTTGGAAGAGAGAAGATAGTCATGAAGAGTACCGTATGCAATCAAGTGACATCCCAAAATCTAAGGTTAGTTCAGGCAACCTATGAGTGGATGAAATGCTTTCGTGTATCCTAGATATGGTTTAAGGATCTGATGACATACTTAGGGAGATGAAATGTGATTTCTCATCATTGAATAATAAGGTAAATTCTCACGCGATCGCAATCAATCAACGTGAATTTCAAATGAGCCAACTTTCAGCACAAATACAACCCAAGCTATTTGAAAAGAGTGAAGATGAGTATGCAATAAGTTCAAGGGCTGATAATGACAAACATTTGGCAGTTGTGACTCGTAATGGGAAGATAGCAGTCGGTACTGTGAAGGTTAATGATGAAACAAACAATTGTAAAGAAGAGAAAGGTACCGTTAAAGAAGGGAGGTCCGTTCAATCACTGGAAAATGTTATGCCCAAAGAGGGGGAAGAGATTCCAAAGCAAAACACCACCGAAGAGTTGCAAAAAACTAAAGAAGAGGCTACATCATCTCCAAAATTAGTGCAACCTTTCCAAAAAATAAATCCCCCATTCCCTCAACGTCTCAAAAAGAGAAATGAAAATGATAAGTTCAACAAATTCATATCTGTGTGAAAGTCACTTTCTATAAAACTTCCTTTAGTGGAAGCATTATTGGAGATGACGGGATATGCAAAATGCATGAAGGAGCTGGTCACAAAGAAGTGAAACATGGACTTCGAAACAATTAAAGTGTCTCACAATTGTAGTGCCATTATGACCAGCGATGTGATTACATAGAAAGAAGAGTCGGGGTATTTACTATCCCATGTACCATTGGTGTGCTGCAGTTTGCCAAAGCATTATACCACTTGGGGTGAGCATTAATTTGATGGCATATGCTATCTTCAAGTAACTTGGTCTGGGTGAACCAAAGTACACCACAATGTGGCTTCTTATGGCTGATCGGTCAATTAAACATACCATTGGAATAATCTATTATAAATTGGTGAAGGTGGATAGATTTATCTTTCCAGATGACTTTCTTATCTTGGATTGTAAGATTGATGCGGATGTACCTATTAATTTAAGGTAGACGATTTTTTACAACCGGATGAGCTCTAGTGGATGTTCAAAGTGGTGACTTAAAGTATCGGGTAAATGATGAGGAGGACACCTTCAATGCATGCAAATCAATGAATAAACCAAGTGAAATTCATATAGTTTCAACGATTGATGTGATTGATGAGGCACTGGTCAGCGTGAGTGTAATGGTATGTATGGGTGAACCCCTTGCTACTGTACTCTCAAATTATGATAGGGATGATGTTCAATGATATGATGAAGTAGTGGTTGCTCTATTGGGGAAACACATTGAAGCTTGATATTGATCTGAAAAATCGGGAGAATCATCCCGTGAAACCATTCACGGAGGAACCTCCAGAGATTGAGTTGAAAGTGCTCCCATCTCATCTTCGGTATGCATTTTTGGTGCAAATAATACATTATCTGTCATTATTGTAGCAGATTGGCTAGAGTGACAAGTGAAGTTGCTTCTTGAAGTGTTCAAACGCTACATTAAAGCCATATGATGGATGATTGTTGATATTGTAGGTATTCCACCCGGTATTTGCACTCACAAAATCCAATTGGATAGTGAATGTAAACCAACTGTGGAGCATTAAAGAAGACTAAACCCACCCATGCCAGAGGTGGTGAAAAAGGAGATCATCAAGTGGCTAGACGCAGGTGTAGTTTACCCTATTGCGCATAGCAAATGGGTAAGTCCCGTAAAATGTGTTCCAAAAAAAGGAGGCATCACAGAGGTACCAAATGAAAAAGGGGAACCTGTACCTATGAGGCCAGTCACCGGTTGGAGAGTATGCATGGACTACCAAAAGCTAAATTCATGGACCGAGAAAGAACATTTTCCAATGGCATTTATTGACCAAATGCTTGATAGGCTTCTAGGGCGTGAATGGTACTATTTTTTAGATGGCTATTCCAGATACAAACAAATCTCCATTGCACCAGAAGATCAGGAGAAAACTACTTTTACATGTACCTATTGACCTGATTAGAGGCGTATTTATATGCCTAAGTTGTCAATATTTGCCCACGAATTGATTGAACTAATGAATGATCTTTAGTTATTAGCTTGATTTTTGTGTAACCTGTGATGATTGTGCACTAAAACACATGATTAGTCGTTTTAAAAACACTCAAGGAGAATGGAGTTAACTCAAAGGAAGAAGGAGAAATAAAGCATGAAAAATGGCTAAGGCTGAAGGCTCCAGGGCCAAGCGCTCTACTAGGAGCAAGGCGACAAGGGCAAACATTCAGAGTCCTCTCTCAGATGTAATGAGAGGCGCGACGTGCCAAGGACAATAATTCTGAGGATTTTCTCAGGAGCACTGAGAGAGGCACCGCACAACACCTTGTAGTTCTGAGACGCCTGCTTGGTGCAACGTTCCAACATGGAAAGTGCTACCCCCGATGAGAGGCGCGACACACCAAAGAAATTCCAATTGTTTTTAGCTTAAGTTGTATTAAAAATGATTCCTAGTTGAAGTAGATTTGGACTCCAATTCTCCTACTATTATAAATAGACCCTTAGGGCTCCATTGTGACGATTTGACTTTTCTTGGTGTGCAAGAGAAAGTTTCATCGTATGTAATAGGTTTTGATCCTCTAACTCTTCTATTTTCTACAAATCACATGAAAAATTGTATTTTGTCATTTTATAATAGCATGAGTGGCTAAACGCCTTTGTTCTAGGGTGGCCTTGTTTGGTGTCCAACTAGTGGATTCTACCAAAGGTGGTGTCATAGTCCATTATGATTCCGAATCCTCCTTTGTGGTTGATGTGAAGTCTAAACAATGCCTTTATCCCATATTAATGGAGTAGAAAGAATCGGTACTCAACAAGTTCGTTGAGGCTTTAGCCTAAGGGGAAGATGGGGTGCTTAGGTACCAAGGTAGATTATGTGATCAGGATGTTGATGGCTTAAGAAAGCAAATTTTAGAAGAGGCTCATGCTTTACGGTATTCTATTCAACCGGGAGCCACCAAGATGTACCATGATCTATGGGAAGTCTATTGGTGGAATGGTATGAAAAAGGACATAGTGAGTTTTGTGGCCAAATGTCCGAATTGTCAACAAGTTAAGGTCGAACACCAAAACCCGGGAGGTTTGTCCCAATATATAGACATTCCCACTTGGAATTGGGAGGATGTGAATATGGACTTTGTTGTGGGTTTTCCTCGTACTCAAAGACAACATGATTCTATTTGGGTCATTGTTGATAGGATGACTATATCATCCAACTTTATTCCCATCAAGACTTCATTTCCGGCGGAAGACTATGCCAAGTTGTACATCAATGAGAAAGTCAAGTTGCATGGGGTTCCCTTATCTATCATTTCGAATCAGGGTACTCAATTTACTTCACACTTTTTTAAGGCATTCCAAAAGGGCTTGGTATCAATCTTAAGTTAGAACCACTTTCCACCCTCAAATGGATGGACAAGTGGAACGCACCATTCAAACCTTAGAGGACCTGTTGAGGGCATGTATGATAAATTTCAAGGGTAATTGGGACTACCATATCTCATTGATTGAGTTTGCCTATAAAAATAGTTACCACTCAAGTATTGCCATGGCTCCATTTAAAGCACTATATGGTAGGAGGTATAGATCTCCGGTTGGTTGGTTTGAAGTAGGTGATTTTGCTCTAATTAGTCCCAAATTAGTTTATGAGGCCATTTAAAAAGTCTGACTCATAAGAGAGAGGTTGAGGACGACCCAAAGTCGGTAAATGTCTTTTGCCGACAATAGAAGAAGGGATCTAGAATTTGAGGTTGGTGATTAGGTTTACTTGAAAATCTCACCTATGAAAGGTGTGATGAGATTTGGTAAAAAGGGGAAGCTTAGTCCCTAGTATGTGGGCCCATATCAAATCTTGAAGCATATTAGGAAAGGTGCCTATGAATTAGACTTGCCAAATGAATTCTCTCCGGTTCACTTGGTATTTTATGTTTCTATGTTCAAAAAGTGTATTGGTGATCCGATATCCATTCTTCCTTTAGAGGGTTTAAGAGTTGATGAGAATCTTTCTTATGAAGAGGTTTAGGAGAAGATTTTAGACCAGCAAGTCAAGAGGTTGAGAAATAAAGAAGTAGTTTTTGTTAAGGTTTTATGAAGGAACCACTTAGTTGAGGGTGCTGCATAGGAGGCTGAGGCCGATATGAAGTCCCGCTTTCCTCATCTTTTTCCTTCTAATCCTATCCAAACTTGAGGTGAGTAGTTTTCTTGAGTTGGTATTTTGGAAGGCATACGTGCTATAAGTGTTCTTTATGATTACCTTATGATATGCATGTTCTTCTGACAATTCATAAGTATAAATTGAGTTTACATGATTTGTATGTTCCTCATGTTGATTTGCATATGTGGTATGATGATTGCATATTTGACTTTATGAGATGAGTTGTTGAACATGCTTAGTTATGTTTATGATGAACATGCTTAGTTATGCTTTTGATGAAATGTCATATTTACTCGATATTATGGTGTTGTGCTTGCTTTGAGTTGGAGAAGGTAGTTCCTCCTAAGTTTATATGAAATGGTGAATTTTGTGCTAAATAAGTTGTAGATATAGTTCCTACTTCCTTGTGTTGCATTGGTTAGGTATTGAGAATGGAGTGGATGTTCCTCCTATGAATTGGGCATTATTTCGATGTTGCATGCATGATGGGCTGTTAGTCTTGAGTCTTTAATTTTGTATGGTGTCTAAATCTTCATTCGAGGATGCATGTTTCCAAAGGAGGGATAATGTAATACCCCAGAAAAATGGTAGATTAACCTAGAGTTAAACATGAGGATTAGTGTAACTTTACGGAGATGTTTAGACTATACTAGAGCCAAAATGAAGGAGGTAAACATCTAGGAAGAAGGTAAGGACCTAAGCTACCAAGAGGGAATGAAGGAAAAACAATAGTTTCCTAGGACCATTTGGCGATGGGCAGTAGCATCACCCAAAGGCAATTGCCGACTAGCCAAATGGACCTTTCTCGCCTAGTGGGCAGCCTCCCCTAGACCTAGCTACTGGATTATTGGGCGAGCTAGGTAGGGGCTCGCCAACTAACATGGTGAATCGCCCAAGTGACTGCCCTATCACCCAAGTGAATGTCTCCTTTAAGGAGAATTATGTAATATTAGGTGAGCCAAGGGTCCATTAGGTGTGTCGCCTAGTGCCCTTGGCAAGCCAAGGGGTCTATTGGGCGAGCAAAGTCGTGAAGGAGGGAAAAAAATTAAGTTGTAACTTAAAGGGTCTCTAGTTTTATTCCAAAATTAAAACCACTTTGTTCTACTCTTTTACCAATAAGTATATAACCTTTTTAGACTTGAAATTCTTTGAATTAAGTCACTGTTTAAAGAATTAAAAGAAGACCCATATCCTCTCCAATATTTCTCTTACTAGAATCCTCCATTGAAGAAAATCAACAACTTGAAGACTAGGGCTGAAGAATCCATCTTCTCAACTCCAATTGGTAGGGAAAGCTTCAAACAAGGTATGGGAGTCTTGATTCATGGAAAGCTTTCTTCCATGAAGCCCTTCAACTCTTAATTTCAAATTGGTAGATTATTCATAAAAACCTAGGGTTTTCAATCTAGACATAGGTATCCTTCCAAAACAATTTGAATTGTTTTATTATGGTTGATTATGATGCTTTATGATTGGAATAATGGAATATTGTTGGATTTTGATGAAAATATCCCTTGGACCCATGATTCCCCCTTCTTCCTAATTTATGAACCATGGTATGGCTTGATTGATGATGGTACATTGATTAAGCTGTTGAATAAAGATAACCCTCTATCTAATGTAGTAATTCTAGTAGTTAGGGTTTATCTTGATCCATAGCCTTGAAGGGAACTTGTTAGGGTTATACATGTTGATGAGGATTCTATATGAACTTGTGATTCACTTAGATAGTGTTGATCCTATTACTGTTGTGTAATGATGGTATTGATGCAAGATCCTTATTCCCTATACCATTACAGTTGTTTATGCATGAATTATGTATGTATGGTTATGATAAGCTTGTTGTGTTGATTGAAAGGCCATTCTCATGAACGCAATATGAATATGATATGAAAAGTTTACTCACATGTTGATGATTCTAAGGTTGGAAGGACATCCCCACCTAATGAATCTATGAGCTATTATGATGTATGTTGGTTTGAGTGCCTAATGCATTCTTTCATGAGAATGAGCTTAAGTAAAGACTTAATATAAATTCTAAAGGGAATTATGCTTAGCTTCGACTGGTTATGAGAATGAGAAGGGCTCCTTCACGCTAGTATTGGGTTCCCGATATGGTTATCTCATGAGATGGAAACCTCCACGTTACTAGCTAGGGTTTTCTTGTAGCAATATCCTTATACCATCACTATGTGCCCACATAGGTCTTTAGCTAGTGGATCCACCTAAAAGCTAAAATGTACGATCTACCTTAGGTAAATAAGACACCTATTTTTGGTGTGGGGGTAGAACAGCGGATTCCATGTAGCTGACATGGTCTATGCCGGTTAAGGATATTCTCCCTATATCATATGAATATGAACTATGATAAGAACACGGACTTTAATAATGACTTCTTAAGAAGTACTACTTACTATGAGTGGTGGTATGGGACTTCACTTATGCGTTGCACAAGTAGACTTTAAGAGGGGTTAGGGTGAGGTTCTCTTATGTTATGAAGACTTATCGATTATATATGTAAGATATGTATGAATGTTAAGGTTGACTTTACTTATTACAAGTTATGAATATGAATAACTCCTTACTTACATATATTGATTATGGATCAGGCAAAAGTAAGATATGTCTGTTGTTGTTGACCTAAATGTGATAATTAGCATGTGGCAGGGTTATGGGACCTTACCTTTGCATTGCACTTGTATGGTTTTGGGTTTCTTATATGTTGGTTTGACGTATGTTTCTTCATAAATGTGCATAATGGCTTTTAAACTTGATAAAGGCATGATTTTAACAAAATGACCCTTTTAAGCATGTTTAAGGATTTTTGTGCATGCTCCATACTTAGTACATTATTTGTGCTAACCCATATTTTCTACATTTACTATGAGTGTAGGTTCCAGTCGTTGAGACATACTTCTTCTTTCACGTGAATCCTGGGTGGACTATTCCCTAAGGTTGGTGAGTCCTCATGGTTCGAGGACAAGACGTTACTCATTTCTAGCTTCTATTATAGTTTCTATCTTTGAATCTTTATTAATGTAAATGGCTTTGACCCTAATTGTATTTTCTATTGTACTAGATGGTGATTGAGACAAGGTATAGACTCTTATTTTCGTTTATGAAAAAGAAGTTGACTTCGATCGTAAAAGTTTTAAATTTTTCGCATCATTTCTATGTACTTATGTTCATAATTATGCTAAGTTCTTGTATGAGAACCCTTCGGGGTCATGTACGCCGTGTTACGTCTAAGGGGTACCCCTAGGTAGTGAAACAATTAGTACACTTAGCCATAAATTCTACCATATCCTTCTTCATCACATTCCACCAATAGACCTCCCATAAGTCACGATACATCTTGTTTGCTCCAGGCTGAATGGAATATCGAAAACTATGGGATTCTAACAAGATCTCCTCTCTCAGGTCATCTATATTGGGAACACACAAAAGACCTTGATATCTAAGCATTCCATCTCCCCCTTGGGAGAAAGTCTCTACATACTTTTTAAGAACCGCTTCATTCAACACTCGACCAATGTGGAGTCAAGACCTTGCTTGGCTTTAACATCAATCACAAAAGATGACTCTAAACCATTGTGAATCATAACACAAACTTTGGTAGTGTCGACTAGACCGAACACCCAATCGTGCCAATATATGAACATCTCGAACTAACTCCTTCTTATCATCCTTAATATGCACAACACTACCCATCGTTAACTGACTAAGAGCATCTGCCACTAAATTGCTTTATTGGGGTGATAGTGAACACTTATGTCATAATCCGTTTATAACTCAAGCCACCTTTATTGGCAAAGATTTAAATCTTTCTTTTTAAACACATATTGTAAACATTTATGGTTGGTGTTACGATCCAGGGGTATCCCCTATATGTAACATGGTGTATACAACCCCAAAGGACTCCATACAAGCCTCTTAGTCTTCATAACACAAGAAATAGAACAATTAGAGTATAATAACATTTCAAGTCTAAAACATTTTTTTATAAAAGGAAAGCAGAACTCTAAACTCATGTCTCATCATAGCCATCTAATACAATAGAGTGAACTTTGGCCTAGCCCATACATATTGTTCAAAAGTGAAATACATGAAAGGAACTAAACATAGGAAATCTGTCCTCGAACCATGTGGACTCACCAAGCTCGGGAACACAATCAAAGCCTAGCTCTAGTAACAAAATTGTCGACCTTAGCTATTGGACCCTACATTTGGGGAAAATGTAGGCAAGAGTATGTGTTAGTACAAAACAATGAACCAAGTATGATAGCCATGCATAAAAACATTTAAAACATGCTAAAAGGGACATTTCATTTCATAATAAGCAATTGACCAAGGTAAAAATGATATAAAAGCTTTATAAAATATAAGTCATAAAATCAAGGTCAATCCAATCTAACTTCATCTTTGAGACCGTTGAACACAATGGGATACTTCTTTAAGTAATCCTTAGTTCCTTAATAATCTTTTTGTGGGAAATAGCCTTAACCGACATGAGACCATCTTAGCTATAACATGGAATCTAGTGTCTACCCCAAACTGGAAAGAGGCGAAGGCTTCCATCCCATTAGACTACTTTGGTAAATCGGACTCTACTTCCTGAAGGCTTCCATCCCATGAGACTACTATGGAAACGTAGACTCTACTACGTGAGAATTTCCATCTTATATTCAATATCCACTCGGTACTAAGAATAAATTCCCAAAGAATAATCATTTCTTACTGGACTTCATTACACTTGAACACATGACCTTGGACAACAAATTCAAGCTAGTTTCATAAAGATAACTCCTAGTCTTTGATTCAATAAGGCGAGGAAGCCTTTCAACCTACGAATCCTTTCTATGTGAGAAAACCTTTCACATCATGCAAGTTATATCTATATGAGAATGTCCTCAACAACACAACAACAACATCATCCTTGGTACTTTACTCTCAAAGCACCCTTAAAACAGTAGCAAAATTATCATAATCAATGCATAAGTCTACGCTTTACCTCGAGGTCAAAACCCACTTTCAATCATAAACTCTTAGAAAACATGGATTAGATATGGATTTCATCATAAATACATGTAAAACTAGTAATACATGCTCAATTTCATAAAACTCATCCTTGAAGATCATAATCCGTCAACATATAGTTCATAACTTTGAAAACATTGTGATCAAATGGGTTCATGGGGGAATTCATCATAAAAGCATTGTACTTCATAAATTCATGCATAGAAGATCATAATTTAAGCATTTAAATCAATAATGATAACAACCCATGCTAATTGAAGAAAACGCTAACTCAATTGGGGAATTCTACCATAGGAAATAGAGAGATTTAGGAACTCCATGGATAAAAACTATCATACCTTGTCTCCAATTACTAGCCTTCAATGGAGGAATTAAACCATTAGCTTGAAAAGCCAAGGTGATTCCTTCTTCTTCTTCTTCAAGGTTGTAGAAAGGGAATATTTGAGAGGATTTGAGATTCTTTTGTGATCTTAGAAGAATGAAATAAATGGGGTGAATTTTGGGTTAAAAAAGTTTATATAGAGGATCTAAATATAGGCAAAATGACATAGTGTAGAAATTAGTTAATTAGGAAAAGACCCAACAAACCCTGAAAAAAAATTGCTAGCAGCCAACCACGAGACCTTCACCGATGGACAGTAGGTGAACATACGGTCCATCTTGCACACATGTGGATAATGTTCTAGGACAATGTTTTTGGGGCTTTGAACCACGCGCCCCTTCCATGAACCATGATCTGACCAACGGTCCGTTGGTCAGGCTGTGGTTCTTGGCTCCTAGGACAGTGCTTGGTAGGCCAACCACGGACCGTACCTATGGTCCACTGGTGGCCGGCGTTGTTTGGCTCCTGCAGCACCTAGAGATCTGCAATTTTCCCTCTTTCGGATTCGGTGTGTTACAATATCTCCCCATTGGGATAATTCGTCCTTGAATGAGATCCAAACTGGTTCTAAAAGCTAAGGAGAGGAACTAACAACCCAACCTATCAATGCAATGCACGAAACCAATGAGGTATTATTGCGTCCAAGCTAGGATGTTCTCAACACATCAAAAAGAGGGTGAACCTAACTCTATCAGCCCATTATGCATGCAATTCACATATATTAGGAGGAACCATCAACTCAAAGCTCAACAAACTCAAATGCATTACAAGGAGGTAGGAACTATATCTAACAACAAAAAATGCATGAATTTTCAAAATTTGTCATCTTCAAGGAGGAACTACCTTCTCCAAGCTAAATGCATGATTAACACAATCTCATGGACCCTATATGCAATTTACTCTAAAAAAGCATAGCTACATCACGTTCGTAAATTCAACTCATGAAGTCTATAGGTAGTTCATGATCAATGCCCAACAACATGAGGAAAATCAAGCATGTAAACTAATTTTTTTTCTTTCGAAACACACTTTTTCATGAACAAGCATAATATAAGGAAATCATGGAAACACATAAAACACATGACTCCCAAAACAAGGACAACTCAAGGGGAATCTCGTTACCTTAAGCTAGAATAGGAGTAGAAGGAAAGAGATGAGGATATAGGGACTTCATATCGACTATGTCTCCCAAGTAGCACCCTCAACTAATTGGTCCCTCCACACGACTTTCACGGAAGCTACCTGTTTATTTCTCAACTTCTTAACATACCGGTCTAAGATCTAAACCGAAACTTCCTCATATGAAAGGCTCTCATCAACTCCCAACCCTTCTATGGAAACTATTGATGTCAGATCACCAACACATTTCTTCAATCTAGAGACATGGAAAACTGGATGCTCCGATGCCAACTCATTTGGAAAATCTAACTCATAATGAACCTTCCCTACACGCCTCAAAATCTGATATGGGCCTACATATCTAGGACTAAGCTTCCCTTTCTAATCAAACCTCAGTACATCCTTCATAGATGAGATTTTCAAGTAAACCCATTCATGAAGGTCAAATTCAAGATCCCTTGTTCTCACATCGGCATACTACTTTTACCGACTTTGAGCCATTTTCAACCTCTCTTTAATAAGTTGAACTTTCTCTATGGCCTTATGTATCAATTCGGGACCTATTAGGATAACTTCACCCACCTCAAACCAACCTATGGGAGATCTACACCTCCTACTATAAAGAGCCTCAAATGGAGCCATATCAATACTCGAGTGATAACTATTATTATAGGCAAATTCAATCAATGACAAATGGTCATCCCAATCACCCTTCAAATCAATCACACAAGCTCTGAACATGTCTTACAAAGTCTGATTGGTACACTCTGCTTGCCCATCCATTTGGGGATGAAAAGTCGTGCTAAGCTTAACCTGAGTGCCAAGCCCCTTTTGGAAGAACTTCCAAAACATAGAACTGAATTGGGTACCACAATCGGAAATAATGGATAAGGGCACTCCATGCAACCACACCATTTCTCTCAAGTATAACTTCGCATAGTCCTCTGTCGAATAGGAAACCTTGATGGGAAGGAAATGAGTTGATGTTATCATCCGATCTACTATAACCCAAATAGAGTCATGTTGTCGCCGAGTTGGAGGTAAACCGACGATAAAGTCCATATTCAAGTCTTCCCACTTCCAACTAGGAATGTTAATAACTTAGGACAAAACTAAAGGTTTCTTGTGCTCAACCTTAACTTGTTGGCAATTTGGACATTTAGCCACAAATCCCGCAATATCTCTCTTCATCCCATTCCACCAATAGACTTCCCATAAATAACGGTACATCTTCGTGGGTCCTGGGTGAATGGAATACCAAAAACTATGGGCCTCAGCCAAGATTTGTTCCCTCAAATCATCTGCATTTGGAACATACAACCGATCTTGGTATCTAAGTACACCATCTCCCCATTGGGAGAGAGACTCGACAAATATTTTATGTAACACCTCTTTCAATTCTACTAAGAATGGATGAAGGCCTTGTTTAGCTTTCACATCGGTTACAAATGATGATTTGAAACCATTGTGAACCATAACACTACCCTTGGTAGAGTCCACCAATTGAACACCTGATAGAGCCAATCTATGAGCATCTCGAACCAACTCTTTATTTTCCTCTTCAATATGAGCAACACTACCCATGGATAACCAACTAAGAGAATCTGCTACGACATTATCTTTATCGCGGTGATAAAGAACACTCATGTCATAATCTTTCAATATGTCAAGCTGCCTTCTTTGGCGAAGATTCAAATCCTTTTGATTAAACACATATTGCAAATTCTTGTGGTCGGTAAACACATATACATGCACACCATATAAATAATGCCTCAATATCTTTAAGTTAAAAACAACCGCCGCTCATTCAAAGTCATGGGTAGGATAGTTCTTCTTATGAATTTTAAGTTGCCTTAAGGCATTGGGAATCACTTTCCTATTTTGCATAAGGACACCATCTAACCCAATTAGTGAAGCATCACAATAAACCACAAAACCATCCAGCCCTTTCGGTAAGGTTAACACCGAAGTGGAAGTAAGTCTATCTTTCAACTCTTGAAAAATCTTCTCACATAATTCGGACCATACAAACTCAGCCTTGTTTTGAGTCAAAGCCATCAAAGGAGATGCAATGGAAGAAAACTCATCAACAAACCTTCAATAATAACCGGCTAAACCCACGAAACATCTAATATCCGAAGGAGTTAGAGGTCTAGGCCAACTGTTGACAACATCTGTCTTCTTAAGATCTGCATCAATACCTATGCTTGAAACAATGTGACCAAGGAAAGCTATGAATCTCAACAAAAAATCACATTGTCGAAACTTTGCAAGAAGTTGTTGGTCCTTCAGAACATGCAACACGATTTTCAAATGATCAATATGCTCATCCTCACTCCTTGAGTAGATCAAGATATAATCTATAAACACAATCACAAACATGTCTAGGTATTGCCTAAACACTCAATTCATCAAGTGCATAAATTCCACCGGAGCATTAGTCAAACCAAACGAGATCACTAGAAATTCATAATGACCATACCGAGTTCGAAAAGTCATCTTTAGAATTTCATTTTCTCTCACCCTCAACTGGTGATATCCCAATCGAAGATCAATCTAAGAAAAATAACTTGCCCCTTTGAGTTGGTCAAACAAATCATCTATCCTTGGAAGAGGATACTTATTCTTAATAGTCACCTTATTCGACTGACGATAGTCTATACACATTCGAAGGGAACCATCATTTTTTCTAACGAACAATACTGGAGCACCCCATGGAGAGATACTCGATCGAATGAAACCCTTGTCGAATAAATCTTTCAATTGTTCTTTCAACTCCTTAAGTTCTACCAGAGCCATACAGTAAGAAAGAATAGAGATAGGTTACGTATCTTGGAGAAGGTTGATACTGAAGTCTATTTCCCGCTTGGGAGGAATACCGGGTAAGTCATCTTGAAACACTTCTGGAAACTCATTTACAGTGGGGACCGACTCAAGAGAAGGAGTTTCAGAATCTACATCCCTCACCATTACTAGATGGTAAATACTACCCTTAGCTATCATCTTGCTAGATTTAGGACAAGAGACAAATTGAACCCTAGGCATAGAGTTTCCCTCCTTCCACTCTAGGATAGGCTCATTTGGAAACTTAAATTTGAATACACGAGTTCTATAATCAATAGAAGCATAACATGAGTGCAGCCAATCCATACCCAAGATAACGTCAAAGTCTAACATATCATGCTCTACCAAGTCAACAAGAGTAACTTTATGGGACAAAGAAACGAGAGACTTTCTAATAACCCTCTTAGCAACAATAGAATCACCAATAGGTGTAGAGACAGAAAAAGGTTCTAACAACACATCGGAGAGCACATTAAATCTCATTTCCACATATGGTGTCACAAAAGACAAAGTAGCACCGGGATCAAGTAAAGCATACACATATATTTGAAAAACTTTCAACATACGGATAACCACATCCGGAGAACTCTCCTGATCACCTCTAGTCTGATGATTATAAAAGTTGTTTTGCTTAGGAGCATTGGAGCCCGAACAGCTAGGAGTTGCTTGATTGCCCTCTCTTCCTTCAGACTGAAGCATTGGGCCATCCCTCATTTTTTCCCCACTTTTTCCACACCCATAACAACCATCCGTATTGGCTAGGCACTAACCATGGTGCTTCCTTCCACACTTAGTGCAATTTAGCCTAGGCGTTGAAGATCCACTACCATTACCTCCTTGGGGTGTAAGGTTAGACACCCTATCTTGGTTGAACTTTGGAGAAGCATTAGAGGAATCTTAGCCAATAAACGTTTGTCGGAATCTGAGGTGACCTTGTCCATCGGACCTTGCCTGAGAAAAGTTACCATTACCATTCTTAGACCTTTTTACCTCTCTAGACTTTTCCTTGAGGTTTTTTCCTCCTTAATTTCTTGTGCATACACCATGAGACGAGAGATATCCATGTCATGAATAAGCATGGTGGTTCGGCAATCTTTAACCACTATGTCAGATACCCTCGAAATGAACTTACTCACTCTAGCTCTTGAATCTACAACCATTGTTGGAGCATATTTTGACAAATGGGTTAACATTAGTCCCACACACTCATACTCCCTTGCCATAGGTTAATGAACTCGAGCACCTTGTCTTACCTCATCTCTAGGGGAAAGAAACTATCAATAAAAGTGGCTTTGAACTTCTCCCAATCTAGAGGACCCGCATCTTCCGTCCTCCCTTCTTTCCATTGGTTATACCACACATCAACCACACCTTTCGATTGATAAGCGGCCAACTCCACCTTTTCCAATGGTGTAACTCCCATGATCATCAAAATCTTATAGACCTCATCGATAAACTCTTGTGGATCTTTCCCAACTTTGGACCCATGAAACTCAGGAGGATTCATCCTTGTAAAGTCTCTTTCTTGAAGCCGCCATACCTAAATTTGGGCTCACGGGAACCTCAACCTCACTATTTGCTTGGTCCATCACCGCTTGGCCAACACTTGGAAAGTGTCCCTAAACTCTGCATTGGACACTTGTTCGTCCAAAGGATCGACTGGAACTTGAGGAGGTTGGGGAGGAGCTTCTTATTCCGCATTCTCCCTTACATTCCTTCTAGCATAAGCTCTTTCAGTAGCCATATCCTGAAGAACATAGTATAATGATTAGAAGAGATACTTTATATATTTAAACTCTATCGCATGACTTAAGATTAACGAAAGAAGTGGAGTTTCCTAATTATCTTATAGCCTCTAATTCATAAATACGCCGCGCTTCACACTCATGAATAAGACTCTACTAGACGTGGCTTATGAGACATTCTAGGACCATTCTAAAACTTGTGCTCTGATACCAAGTTTTTCACAACCTTAGGGTACCCCATCGATGTTACATGGCGTATAGAACCCGAAAGACTCCATACAAGCCACTTACTCGTCATAACATAAGAAATAGAACAATAACGGTAAAACAACATTTTAAGTCTAAAACATTTTTTTATAAAAGGAAAGCGGAAGTCTAAACTCATGTATCATCATAGCCATCTAATACAATAGAATAAACTTGGGCCTAGCCCGTATATCATGTTCAAAATTGATTACAACAAAGGAATGAAACATAAGAAGTTCGTCCTCGAACCATGAAGAATCACCAAGCTCGGGAGAACAATCAAAGCCAAGCCCTAGCCACAAAACTATCGACACTAGCTGTCGAACCCTACATTTGGGAAAGATGTAGGCAAAAGTATGTGTTAGTACAAAATAATGTATCAAGTAAGGTAGCCGTGTATAAAAACATTTAAAACATGCTAAAACAAACATTTCATTTCAGAATAAGCAATTGACCAAGCTAAACATGATATGAAAGCTGTATAAAACATACGCCATAAAATCAAGGTCAATGCAAGCTAACTTATTCTTTAAGACCGTTGAACACTACGGGATACTTCTTTAAGTAAGCCTTAGTTCATTAATAATCTTGTTGTAAGGAATAGACTTAACCAACAGGAGATCACGTGAGCTATAACATGGAATCTGGTGTCTACCCCACACCGAAAAGAGGTGTTCTACTTGCCTAAGATAGAACCTTGAAATTCTAGCTTAAGTGGATCGACTAGAAAATCAACCTATGTGGGCACATAGGTATTGGATAATGAGATTTCTACTAGAAACCCGGACTATACTTTATGAAGGCTTCCATCTCATATTCAATATCCAGTTGGTGCTAAGTATAAATTCCCATGGAATAGTCATTTCTTACTTGACTTTATTATTCATGAACAGGTGACAGTGGACAACCGATTCAAGCAAGTTTCATTAAGATAGCTCCTATTCTTTGATTCAATTAGGTAACAAAGCCTTTCAATGTAAGAATCCTTTCTATTTGAGAAAACCTTTCACATTATGCTAGTTATGTGTATATGAGAATGTCCTTTCAACAACACAACAACAACATCATCCTTGGTACTTTACACTCAAAGCACCCTTAAAGCATTAAAAAAATTCTCATATTCAATGCATGAGTCTATAGTTTACCTCTTGAGGTCAAAACCCACTTTCAATCATTAACTCTTAGAAAACATGGGTTAGATATGGATTTCATCATAAATACATGTAAAACTAGTAATACATGCTCAATTACATAAAATCTTTCTTGAAGATAATAATCCCTCAACATATACTTTATAACTTTGGAAACATAGGGATCACATAGGATCATGGGGGAATTAATCATAAAAGTTGCCATCCAATCGAAACTCATAATAAAATTAAAATCGACCATAATATACTCAACTAAATAAGTGGAGGTTAGATGATCATTAATTAACATTGTACTTCCCCGATAGACATGACTATCAAAAATAGAGTCGCTAACCGGTGTAGACACCTCAACTGGTTTTGGCAACAACTCAGATTTCATGCCAAGCTTTCTAGCAAAAAAATTGAGTAATATATGAAAATTTTGAGCCAGGGTCTATCAATGCTTAAATAACATGAGAAGATATTGTCAATATAGATGTCACAACATTGGGGGATGCCTCTAAAACCTGTTCGCCTGTAAGTGCATAAAACTGGTTTTGGCCACCGCTAGAACCTTATGTGTCTCCTCCAACTCTCCCCCTACCAATACCTTGAGTAGACTATGGTCCTGGTCGTAGGGCACGAACTGAGGGTAAAAAGGTTGTTGTGGATCTTAAAGGATGTGTTAGCTCACTCTGTTCAACCTCAAGCACCGACTAATAAAATTTCATGTCTTCCCACACTGATAACATGCACCTGAACCATGTAGACACTCCCTAGTATGAATAATACCACATTCTGTGAATAGAGAAGTTGGATGTGTTATATATACAGAATGATCATGTCGATGAGCCTCAAGCTAGTGTAAGCTCTAACCTAGTCCTGACTGACTATAGTAATCAAAAAAGTGTCCCTGCATCTATGGTGGGACATTACCCGCTGGCCTAGGTGGATACAGATGGAGTGGGGGCCTAAAATAACCCAATGGCTTCCTATAAGACCTAATAGAATGGGCTCTCTTACTCTACTCCCTATCTCTCTAGGTATCACGCGTTCATTTAGAAAGGTCCTATGTAGTAAGTGTGAAAGCATATATGTGGGAAATATATATATCATCCGATAGGAATGCTACGCTGCAATCGCTAATCAGATGATCTGCCAAACTATCCAAATAACGATGAATTGTGGCTCTGATGGTACGTACAATATCTAGTGCATATCTCGAAAATGAATTAAACTTGTGGCTATAATTTTTAAACTCATGTTCCCTTGCTTAAGATTGATATACTAGTCAAGACGGGCCTCTCAAACCTCCCATGGAAAATGGTGGAAAAGGAAAGCCTCAGAGAAGTCCTCCAACTCTATTTGTAGAGCATCAAGTCCTCTTTATCTCTCCTAGGCTTCATACTAAAGGATGGCTACATCACTTAGCTGAAAAGAACCTAACTCCATATCCTCTATGACAGAGGCATGTATCACCTTTAGTACTCTATATATATGGTCTATAAAGTCTTAAGTATCCTTAGTAGAACTAGATCTTGTAGTTAACGGAGGAGAAGAATAAAGAAACTCTTGCACCTTCAAACTTTCTGATCGGTATCTCTGAGTATCTACTCCTTACTCTAGTTATCACTCATTAATAGAAACCATCCTATTAATCAACTAAATTTCCTTCCTGATCCCTTGCTCCCTACTCTCTGGTGGAGGAACAATAACTGGAGGTCTTGTGTTCCTAGCTTCCTCAGGTACTAATGGAACTAGTGATGCTGGGGGTACTGCATTTCCTCGGGCTTCAACATAACTGGGGAGACTATTACTAGGTGTAGTGGAGATTCACTCTGTGCCTCCGAGGGAAATCTACCCCTTTGACCGTGTGGGGAACGACTCGTACCTTCCCCTATATTCATAGTTATCTATCCATATTCCATCTCCCGAGTGAGTCTAGCCTACTTGATAAGAAACATAAAGCACAATTTAGATTTCATATGTTCTTATACATTTGCACTATAGCATGATCAATCAGTTGAATGAAATGCAACAATTCCTAAATGCCCTGTAGCCTCTTGATTATAAGTGTGCTGCACAACACCCTCATAAAAATGAATCTACTAGATTGGTCTTATGGACCCCCCGGGATACGACCTTCTCTGATACCAACATTGTCACTCCCCAAAATAGTGGGGGAGTAACTTGAAATCGATACCCTACTCAATTAAGTTAGCTACTGAAACATAATAGCTAACCAAAATTTGAGACAAAAGATCGGGAAACACAACCTTTGAAAAGTGAAGCATGGACCATGAAGGTGATGACCTGAATGACAATAAACCATATAAAAATATGGTAGACAAACCAAAAAAGCATGTACTAGCTAGCCGATGAGGCCGGTACTCAAGACATACCTACATACACACACTTATATATAAACATGTCAAGACTATGGGGTGGAGATTGAAACCTACAAAGGAAAACCCTGAATATTGTGTCTGTAATAGCCTCTATAGGTGACGTAAGCACAGTCAGGACAAGGCCCTGACTATACCCAAATTTTACCATAAAAGTAAACATCCTATGATAGCACCATAATATGGAGCTTACCAACTCACAACTAAACTTGAATCCTAGAAGGTGGGTCGATCAGAATCCATGCCTGAACCTGTTTGCATGAAAAAAATTAATAGCATCCCAGGCAATGGGACATCCGTGCGAATAAAAATATACTTGAATATAAGGTGGAAAGTAGAATCAGAAGTAGCTGCTCTGAAAGGGTAAATAGAGAGACCACCTGAAAGTGAAACTCAAATAATCTCTATGGTTGACATTTGACCTCCTACTATTTAAATATGCATGGTATACTCGTAAAGTCACATGTCATGAATAAGTTTATATAAATTCAAATGAATGACATACCCCACCAAATTTGGGAAAGTAACAAGAATCGAGGGAGATATCCTCTCCAACTGGACAATTCATCAAGTGGGTTCGGTGGAAAAAGACAATCCCTTTAAATGGAACACTACCCAAGGCCATGTGCATGCTCAAGTATAAGAGCTGGGTCTTACTTGGCGATTCACATTACTTCCTTCGCGAACTAAGAAAAGCTAGCCGAATAGGAAATTTCACCCCAGTGTCAAATTTTCATAGAAAATCAAACATGCACAATAAATTCTAGCCTCCCCCTAATATTAATCCACCTAGATGCTTTTCTACACATGGTTACTAAGATTTCCCCCATTTATCACTAAACATTACACTAATTGACAATTCGACTTTAAGAAAGTAGTCACCCTGTCTATCTTTGGGAAAAATCATGCAATCGAGTCAACAATGAGCTATTTAAACTTTACTCAAATAAAATTAGGTCCAGACCCAACAAATTGTGAACTCAATTAAGAAATTCAACCAACACAAACTTGATTCATCAATTTTATAGGCTTTCATAATTAAAATCACTGGGGCACTTTTCAATATTAACAATATGATGCTACCCATTCAAATCTAACACTGAAATAAAATTACGGGGGTCAAGCGCACACCCTATATGCTTTTTAACTTCAAAAATAAAAACAAGAAGTCAAAACACTAACATTTAAGCTGAAAACAATCATGAAATTTAGGGATTGGGGTTGAGTTTACATGAACTTCAAGAAAATGCACTCTTAGCACCTTTAATATACTTACATGAGGCTTACAAACAGTCAAAATCCATAATTCAAGCGATAGGAATTAGAAATGCTCTAAAATTTCAAAGATATTGCTCATTGAATTCGGAAAGACCCTTAGTCTTTTTATATTAGGCTTGTTTTGTTATCACAACTAACGTCGCTGAACATGTTCGACGAATCGCCCATTGGAGCTTAAGCTCGTCGAACATGCTTGAACAAACACCAAACCTAAAGGCTGATTCAACGAACCCACGTAATTTGATTAATGCACTTTGACGAATCATTTTTTGGATCTCTCATTGCCTATCTTCACAGTGCAATTTTTCCATCTTTTCAAGATCTCAAGGCGGACAAGAATTAGTCCTCTCAATGCCTTCAGTGGATCGCCTTTGGGTTTTGCATCACTTATGTTTCCCTTTTCAATCCTCCAACTTCTTCTCAACCTATACTCATAAGGTAAGTTTTGTGAGACCAGTAAAAACAACAATAAAGACTTGGGATGCCTCCCAGGAAGTGCCTTATTTAATGTTGTGGCACAAAATATTGCTCAATATGCAACCATCATTATTTGGGTTTTGGGATGGTGTCACTAGGAAAAGTTACCTTTTGCCTTGGATTAAGATGAGTGAAATTTTTTCCTAGTTGGGTCACTGTTGATAGAGACAGAGTGTGAAGTCACCATCTGAGATAAAGTAGAAAAGTCATTTTTCATATTCTTTAACGCGTTATCAAACCATTCAACCTGTTTGTAAATGTTTACAAGCATGTCTTCATCCTAGCTTCCTCGTAGCCCAGCTGATTATTTTAGGCGTAGACGATCATGGGGAGGCACTTATCTATCTTTTCACATCTCCCTATCTGTGGAATTTCTACCCCGCGAGTATTTTCGACCACTATCTCTATCATTTTTCCAACCTTGGTTCCCACCTTTTCATTGATGAATTTTGTAACAATCCCCCCCCCCCACTTGATTTTCCAAGTATTGAACTTCTTCATTGTATAATTCCTCAAATTTGTCATCATCCGGGAACTGCCCATTGTTCATTCAACCGCATTCACTGACTTAGTTCCACCGCCCATGACATGTTTGGAAAACGAATGAATTTGGCTCATCATTTTGGCAATATTTTCACACCTTTTCTGGTCCTTCTCACTTTTGTATTTGTTCAAAACCACTTGTAGAAGGGCCAGTTGGTCCTCCCTGGAATGCCATGCTCGGTTGACCTTAGTCATATCATCTTGTAACATAGCAGCTACATTATACGACAGCCTCATAAATCCACCATGGAGTAAGTTATTAGGCACACCTTATTGACCGAATTAAGGCTGCAATAAAAGTATTACAACAACATATTGTCTGGAACGCCATGAGTTGGACATTGCAAGAGTAACTTGTTGAACCACACTCACGTTTCATGCAAAGGTTCACCTCTAATAAATTTGAATTTTTGAAGATTATGGGAATCATCATGAGCTAGAACCCTGAAGATTCCATTCATATAGATCAATCATATCAATGTTTCGGTGATGTGAAAAACCATCCTCTCAGTTGTATGAGGTATCTAGATGGCTCCCATGGTTTGAACCAAATTAATGGGAATGTAATTGAGATCAACCGTATTGTCATTTTGGCCATAGTGTCTGTCATTGTCATTTCCATGCTCACTTATCTTCTGAACTTGCAAATAAGCTAACGACAAAACCGTATAATAAATCTACTACACCTAAAACAAAATCACGTCTAAATTCTCAATTAGAATTCTCAACCCCACTCCCGACAGCGACACCATTTTTGATACCAATCAAATGACCCTCCTAACCCAATTAAAAGAGTGAGTGAGCATCGTCAGTAAGAAACCCAACGAAGAGTTGGGGTCGAATCCCATAGGGAATGTTATATTGTAGAAAATTCCTTATCAAGAAATTAGGATTTTAATTAGCTTATTTGAACTAGTTAGCATATTTGGGTAGATGGTAACACCAACTTAATATTGAGATTTGGTAATAAATTATCGCAATTAAACTAAAATAGGAACAAAATCAAGAGTTAAAAAGCAATCTAGGGGTGCAGGAATTGGAAATTGACTTAACATAGGGGTGATTGTGTTGCTCTAGGGTGATGTACATACATGAATAGTCTAAGTCATCTTCTATGACGCTAATCATTTTTTTTATCTAAAAGAATCTATGCATAGAATCTCCTTTTGGTCCTATCTAATTGCAAACACTTAACAACCTAATACCTTACTTTATCCTCTCTTTCAAAAATAGGGCAAATATATCCAACCCAAAACTTCTTTTTCAAGTAAGCCATAGATATCAAACCTAAATTACTAGTATTGAAGTAATAACCCCCTCCAATTAATCACTTTCGAGCATCAACTAGAAATGGGATGGAGGAAATAAGTTCTCAACCTTAACCCATAGTTTACGTCCATGGTAATTAAACCAAATTTTTGAAAGAACAACAACAAAGCAGTTCATAGCAAAGTACTTGCTACATTAAATCAACACCAAACCACATTACAACACCCTTAGATCTAGGGGTTTTAGCCACCCATCAGAAGAAGTAAAAAAATATACCTTCTATGAAAGCAGCCATAGGTAAGTTGAAATCAAGTAATTAAGAGTAAACCCACTTTGGACTCACAATCACTCAAAGTAGGAAAAGTAAGGGAAGTGATTCATAAAGGATTTAAAATATCAAAGGTTTTGATTTTTGAATTTGAAAACACCCTTGCTGGTCTTATACCAGGCCTGTTCGGTGATCTCTGTCATTGAACGTGTTCAGCAAATCTCCTATTGGAGCTTAAGTTCACCGAACATGCCTGAACGAACACCAAACCTAAAGGTTGATTCGGATGACCCGATGTAGTCTACTAGTGCACTTCAGAAAATCACCTTTTGGAGTTATTATCACTGATTTTGACAATACATTTTCGATATATTGAAGCTTAAAAGGAGGGCAACAATGAGTCTGCACAATGCCATCGATGAATCACTGTTTGGGTTCCAGCATCGCCTATGTTTCCCTTTTACAATTTTTTGAACTCTTCTCAACCTGCACTCACAACACACGTTATTCAAAAGCAATGAAAACAATAGTAAAGACTTGGGTTGCCTCCCAAGAAGCATCTTATTTAACATCTTCACATGATGTAGTTCTCAAACTTGACAATCATTCTTAGGGTTCAGGATAGTGTAACTAGGCAGTGTTCCCTTTTGCGTTGGATTGAGATGAGTGGCAATATTTTCCAATTGGGTCTCCAGCTTCTTAAAAAAAACTTAGTGAGCAGTCATCATCTCGGATAAATTTGAGAAGTTAATTTTTTATTCTTCCAACACTTTATCGGACCGTTCAACCCCATTGTAGATCATTGCAAGCATGTCTTCAGTTTGGCTTCCGTTAAGCCCACTTGGTTCTTTTGGGCGTGGACGATTGTGAGATCTACACTTTTTCTCTTTTGTTGCATAATATATGTTGCATAGTATGGCGTGTTTGTATGAGGTATATATAACTTTTTATAATACATTAGAGATTAAGATATCAAATGGGTAGCAATATCAAGGAATTAAACTAAAGTTTTAGGTCAAAGGAACCCCTAAAACATAGGTTTGAGATTATATAAATGGCTTATGTAGCACTTCACCCGTTTGAAAGGCTTCAATTTACCCATACCTAGGGGATAAGCCTATGATTGTCTAATATTCTAAGAATAATGTGGTACGGGGTATTATAATTGTACAATAGTCATATGTTATGTTTTAAATACAAGAAAATTAGTGAAACTAAGGTCGACAAAGGTTATCAATGTTTCTCTGATAAAATTTTCAGAACTTTGGGTCATATGTCTTGGATGTTTTCTCCCAAGATAAAAAGAGTTAAAAGGCCCATGACCTATCAAACGTAAGCTCTACGAATCTAGTTTGCAACACACAAAACCCTGTGTTAAACTGACATAAGAGTAAAAAGTTATTAGCATTTTACTGCGGACTGCCGGGCATAATTCGGATCGTGAACTGGGTCGGGTCAAAAATAGTGTGATGTCGACTACTCGATGTTGTAAACCATAACCACATTTCTTTTCACCTCCTAGCAAGAAAGAGAGCCAAATAGAACGTTGTACTGGAGTACTTGCATGATGAAGTTTAGTTTTTAACGATTTCTACAATTAAAGGTTTCCCCCTTGCCTAGAAATGTGATCTCTATGGATGGAAATCATTTTCCCCTTCTATTATTTGCATTTGGAGCTAGTTTTTGAAGATGTAAATTTGTAGTTATTAGTGTTTGTTCAAGATTTACACTTTTATTTTGCTAAGGTACTCATATTAGGGCTTTTTTGTTATTCTTTTTACGAAGTTTTACAAATCTTTTGCCAAGTTGGGGATATATGGCAAATCTGCCAATTTAAGGTCAATTATAAATTCTTTATAGGTGTGTAACATATGTGTACATACAGTTTTTCCGAAGCTTAGGACGTACGGATCAACTTTCATGAAGAATTAGAGCGTTCATTGGAAAGGTAAGCTAAGGCATAGCTCTGTCTTTCATTTAAGCAAGACTCCTGGGAAATTCCTAAAATGCCAAATGTAATGATTTGATATTCACTTGCTAGAAAGGCCTTCCTTCAAAGGCATTGAACCCATGATTTCTCTCAATTCCTAATTTGTGCCTTTATAAAGTGGGTTTGTTGATTATGAAGGTTTATGATTGAAATATGTCTAAATTGCTTTGGGCTACTGAATAGTATCATTGTCTATGCCTTAATTATGGTAAATTGTTGGTGTGTTGGTGATTTGAGATTTATGGCCTTGAAGGCAAGTTCTGACTAAGTTACATGTTGAAGTAGAATTGTGCTAGACATGTTGATCCACTTGAAAGGTGGAATTTTTTACTTACTAAGTATATGAATGTGAATTCAATTAGGTTGAGGTAATCATATCTTGAAGGTATTTGTGGTGTTATTGAAAGGATAATGCTCAAGTTGACACTCATGTATGATGATGATGTAATGTGAAGTGTTGTTTTCTATATATGCTATATCTTGGAATGGTAGGCTTAGGCATCGTTTCTTGAGTAATGAATGTGTCTTTACTTGATGGATATGAATTGATAGGCTTTAGGCATTCTTTTCATAAATGATCTAATGTAATGAAGACTCTAGAATCGATAGGCTAGTGGCATTCCTTTCTAATCAGTCAATGTACCATATATCGATAGGCTAGTAGCATTCCTTTCATGACTATAAGAATGAAATGAGGGTCCATGAATCGATAGGCTAGTGGCAATCCTTTCATAAGGACCCTAGAGCTATCCTTGAATGTACATTGGATCGATAGGCTTACAGCATTCCTTCCTTGGTAATGATGTATCACGTGTCGATAGCCTTATAGCATTCCTCCCTAGTATACTAATGTAATGTGAATGAATTAATCTATGGGAATGTAGGCTAAGCACTAAGCGGATATGGTTAGATGGAAACTCTCCCAATGTTATGTTAGAGTTCAAACGAACGTCTTCCTATCACGTAACTATGTGCCCACATAGGATATTTGCCAGCAGATTTTGTCCATGATCAGGATTCATCTGAGCTAATGTTATCATTCTACCTTAGGCAAGCGGAACACCTCTTTACAGTATGGGGCTATATGACACCGGATTCCATGTCTAGCTTGCACGGTCTATGTCGATTAAACACTTATTTCTATTATGTTAGATGTGCATTATGGTTTCTTGAGAGGTTCTATGAAGTGTAGGTTCTAGTATGGGATGCCATCTATGCATTGCACTAGTAGGCTTTGATAAGATCATAGTGAGTTCTCTAAGTCTTAATGGCTAATGTATGAAGATCCTCTAAATGAAGCAATTGAAGAATGTTGACTCTTAAATGCTTAATGTGATTTGCATGCAATACTTGGGTTATATTAAGAGTTGTTTTATCTTTTGATGCCTTATGAAATGTTATGTCTCTTTTATATGGATATGGTATAAATGTGAAAAGGAAGGGATGGTAAGTTCACTTTTGGTGAACCTAATTTGGTCCCTTGGTTGGATGGTGGTATGTGATGCTATCCATACATTGCACAATAAATAGCATGAGGGTTACTTGAAGTGAAGGTCTCAGGTAAAGGTAATGGGTTACATGAGGATATTGTCTAAATGTGGTATTATGACTTGAATGATGATTATACTTGTATAGTATGTCTCTTATGCAATAGTACATGATATTTCTGAAAAGTGGCATAATGCATGGTTTTGAACAAAAATGTCCCTTTTAAAGCATGTTTTTGCATGGTCATCATACTTGGTACATTTTGTGTGCAAACCCATATTTTCATATTTTAACTATAAGTGTAGGTTCCGGCAAGTGATTGGTTCTAGCTAGGATTGAAGTGCTTGGATAGAGTTTTCCTCCAAGACTTGGTATGTCTTCATAGGCTGAGGACAAGGGCTCTTATTGTTTCTAGTTCTTTCTTATTTTGAAACTATTGTTAAGACTTGAATTGTAAAAGGTCGTGACCCTATGTTGTGAAAGTTTTTTCTAAGATGTCCATGTGAGACTTAGTCTTCCGCTGCGTCTTTTGAAAGATTTCTATGAACATTGAATGTTTTGAATCGTATGGTTTGAAATATATAGTTTTTAATTCTGCACTTTTTTCATTATTAAGTGCAATGAATGACTATGAGGCTTGTATAAGACTCATTCGGGGTCGAGTACGCCGTGCTACGACTAGGGGGTGCTCTCCAGTCCTGACAAACATGGTATCAGAGCATAAGA
Source organism: Solanum microdontum (assembly GCA_036250385.1). Lineage (NCBI taxonomy): Eukaryota > Viridiplantae > Streptophyta > Magnoliopsida > Solanales > Solanaceae > Solanum > Solanum microdontum. The sequence continues at coordinate 35,996 of JAJONQ010035991.1, forward strand.
TTTTGGAAATGGTTCTTAGGATCAAAGTCTCACAAGCCACGTTTAGTAGAGTCTTGCTCATCGGTGTGAGTCGTGACACATCTATGAGTTAGAGGCTATAGGACGTTAGAAACTTACACTTCTTTCATATTCTTGATGTCATGCCTTAGAATTTAGTTTTATAGATGTCCTTTTCCTAACCATTGTCTTGTGTTTATAGGATATGAATACAACAGCTAACCCAAGAAGGATGGAAGAGAAGATAGGGAATGAGGGAGTTCCTCCCCAAGGTCTTCAAGGTGACCAAAAGGCTTAAGAGAATCATGTTTCGGTGGATCCCCTTGCCATGACCAATGAAGAGATTAGGGCGGCTTTTCTAACCCTAGCTCAAGCCATGACGACTCAAGCTAACCGAGATGTGGAGCCTAGGGTGAATGCTAATGAGAGTACCGTGGCCTCAAGGTTGACAAACTTTCTGAGGAAGAATACACCGATATTTCTTGGTTGTAGAGTGGGAGAGGATCCCTACGAATTCTTGGATGAAGTTTATAAGATAGTGAATGCTATGGGGGTATCTTATAGGGAGACAACGGAGTTGGCTTCTTATCAATTGAAAGAGGTTGCCCAAGTGTAGTTCCCTCAATGGAAAAGCAATAGGCATTTAGAGCCTGGCCTTATAGAATGGGAGGAGTTTAAGGGAGCTTTCCTTGGTAGGTACTTTCCCCGTGAGAAGAGGGAGTGTAAGGTTGAGAAGTTTATCAACCTTAGGCAAGGTAGCATGAGTTTGGTGGAGTATTCCTTGAAGTTTACCTTATTGTCTAAGTATGCTCCATTCTTGGTGTCTAACCCTAGGGATGAGATGAGTAGGTTTGTTATCGGTGTATCTGATCCTGTTAAGGAAGAGTGTCGTATGATAATGCTCCATGGTGACATGAATATTTCTAGGCTTATTTTGTATGCTCAATCAATTGAGGAGTCTAAACTTAAGAGGATGAATGGGGACTTGAAGAGGGGTTGCTCCGATGAGCAAAGTCAACCTATGTCCCAAAAGAGGTTCTACAATCAAGATTCCTCTACGGTCATCAATGATAGGGTGTCTAACTCTAAGTCTCCAGAAGTGAGTGGAAGTGGTTGTTCTTTGGAAAGGTCTAGGTGTGACAATTGTGGGAAGCAACATTTGGGTAAGTTCCTTGGCAGCACGGATGGATGATGTGGGTGTGGAAAGAAAGTTCATAAGATAAGGGATTGCCCAACACTCTCGGCACAAGGAAGGGAGACCAAACAAGCTTCTCTTGATGTCCTGGATCCTAATGCTCCAAAGAAGAATTGTTTCTATGTGCTTCAAGCTAACAAGGACAAAAGAGCTAATACGGATGAAGGCACCAGTAAGTGATGGTTCCTTTTAGTGAGAATGTATTATTGAGGTTCTTATGTTGTTTTTCATGATTAGCCCTAGTTTGGTTTTCCCTTAAGTGGGGGATGGTATGTTGAATAGTAAGGTTGTAGAGAGTTTTTTTATCCCTATCTCTTTCCTTCTATTCTTATTCAATCGTGAGACCAAGAGTTCCTTGTAGCTTGTTTCCTGTTTTTGGAGTTATGTGTGATTTTTTTATTTCCATAGTATCTTTATGTTGTGCATGTTCTAGTTTAATCCTCGTTTAAATGACAAAATGACTTTTCATGTTTTATGTTCCTCGTGTGGATGAGCATTTGTTATGAGTTGATATGCTTCATGAGGTTAATTGTTGAATATGCCTAAATGTGCTTTTGAGATTAATTTCATAATGTGCTTATGACGTTATGTTGAGCATGATGTGATTTGGAGAAGGAAGTTCCTCCAATGAAATGAGAAGTGTTAATGCTTTGATTCATAATGAGTTTGTGGATGGAGTTCCTACCTTCTTGTTTGTGTTAAGCCTTTTCGATGTGGAGTTGATGTTTCCTCCTATGTTTATACATTTATATTGATGTGTCATGATTGTGGGCTGCTAGTCTTGAGTCGTTACACTTTAATGTGTTTAAAGTGTCATTCGAGGACGAATGTTCCTGAGTGGAGGATAATGTAACGAACCTAATAATGAATAAGTGAAACTAGAGCTTATGGACATTGTGTTGGGTTTGTAATGAGGTTTCATCTTGTGTAATGTTGTCAAAAGCCTTGTTTGATGGATTTTAGTGACTCAACGTCAAGGTACATGATAGACTCCATAGTGGAAAGACCGTTTTTAATGTTGGTTAAGGGTTGGAAGGGAAAGTGCCAATCTAAGGGGGCAAGGCCTAAAGCAAAGGCCAAGGCTACCCAACCTTGGCCAAGCACTGTCCCAAGTACATGGACCAATTCACCGTCCGTGGCCTTGACCATGGTCCGTAGAAGAGGCCTTGATGGTCACTTGGTGGCATGGGAGGCAAGATACTTTGGCTAAGCTACTGCCCCAACTTAACGGACCACTCCACGGTCAGTGGTCTTGACCAAGGACCGCAGAAGTGGCCGTGAAGATACCTTAGCATCTTGGGACTTTGCAAGGAAAATGAGACACTTCCCAAGAGGACCACGGGCACCACCACGGGCTGTGGTCCCCTCTCACGGTCCGTAGAAGAGGACTTTGTCCCTGACGGGGCTTCCCAAGTGAGAGGTTTTTAAGTAATTTTGTTTTAATGTTTTATTATATGGGTTTGATTTTAAATGGTTTATATCATAAATATAGATAGTTTCAAGTCTTAAAACACTTCATTTATTCCTTTATTCAAAACACCCAAATCAAAACACCAAAGTTTTTCCTCTCTTAATATTTATCTCTCTAACTCAAGAAACAAGAAGAAGTGGGAGCTAGGGTTTGGATTCAAGGCGTCTCTTCATGAAATTTCTTGGGAAATCTTAGTAAAGGTATGGTGATCCTTCATATAGGGTTAGCTTTTACCCTAGAGTCAATTTCGAAGAAGTTTTTGAAGTTCATGAAAAACCAAGGGTTTTACTCAATCTGATGGGTTCTTTCTCCAAATGATTTCAAATGGTATCTAACGTCATCTATTGATTGTATTAATGTTTAATTGGTGATTTATGATGAAAATATTCCATGAACCCATGATTTCTCTCAATTCCTAATTTGTGCCTTTATGAAGTGGGTTTGTTGATTATGAAGGCTTATGATTGAAATAATTCTAAATTGCTTCGGTCTATTGAATTGTATCATTATCTATGCCTTAATTATGGTAAATTTTTGGTGTTTTGATGATTTGAGATTTACGGACTTGAAGGAAAGTTTTGACTAAATTACATGTTGAAGTAGAATTGTGCTAGAGATGTTGAACCACTTGAAATGTGGAGGTGTTTACTTACTAAGTATATGAATCTGAATTCAATGAGGTTGAGGTAATCATGTCTTGATGGTAATTGTGTCGTTATTGAAAGAGTAATTCTGAAGTTAACACTCGAGTATGATGATGATGTAATGTGATGTGTTGTCTTATATATATGGTATATCTGGGATTGGTAGGCTTAGGCATTCTTTCTTGAGTAATGAATGTCTCTTGACTTGATGGCTATGAATTGATAGGCTCTAGGCATTCTTTTGATAAATGATCTAATGTAATAAAGACCGTAGAATTGATAGGCTAGTGGCATTCCTTTCTTAATGAGTCAATGTACCATGAATCGATAGGCTAGTAGCATTCCTTTCATGAGTATAAGAATGAAATGAGGGGCCATGAATCGATAGGCTAGTGGCATTCTTTTCCTGAGGACCCTAGAGCTATCCTTGAATGTACCATGGATATAGGCTTATAGCATTCCTTCCTTGGTAATGATGTATCATGGGTCGATAGGCTTATGGCATTCCTTCCTACTATACTAATGTAATGTTAAAGAATTAATCTATGGGAGTGTAGGCTAAGCACCTAGCGGATATGGTTAGAAGGAAACTCTCCCAATATTGGGTTAGAGTTCCAAGGAACATCGTCCTATCCCATAACTATATGCCCACATAGGATATTAACCAGCGGATTTCGTCCAAGCTAAGGATTCTTCCGAGCTAATGTTATCGTTCTACCTTAGGCAAGTGGAACACCTCTTTACGGTGTGGGGCTATATGACACCGGATTCCATGGCTAGCTTGCATGGTCTATGTCTGTTGAACGCTTATTCCCATCATGTGAGATATGCAATATAGTTTCTTGAGAGGTTCTATGAAGTGTAGATGGTAGTATGGGATTCCATCTATGCATAGCACTAGTAGGCTTTGATAGGATCATAGTGAGTTCTCTAAGTCTTAATGACTAATGTATGAAAATCTTCTAAATGAAGCAATTGAAGAATGTTGACTGTTAAATTCTTAATGTGATTTGCATTCCATACTTGGGTTATATTAGTAGTTATTTTCCCTTGTCATGCCTTATGAAATGTTATGTCTCTTTTATATGGATATGGTGTAAAGGTGAAATGGAATGGATGGTAAGTTCACTTTTGGTGACCTTAATGTGGTCCCTTGGTGTGGATGGTGGTATGGAATGCTGTCCATACATTGCACAAGGTGTAGCATGAGGGTTACTTAAAGTGAAGGTCTAAGGTAAAGGTAATGGTTTACATGATGATATTGTCTAAATGTGGTATTATGACTTAAATGATGATTATACTTGTAATAGTATGTCTTTTATGCTATTGTACATGATATTTCCAAAATGTGGCATAATGCATGGTTTCCAACCATAATGTCCCTTTTAAAGCATGTTTTTGCATGGTTATCGTATCTAGTACATTTTGTGTCCCAACCTATATTTTTCTATTTTTATTACAAGTGTAGGTTCCGGCAAGTGATTGGTTCTAGCTAGGATTGAAGTTCTTGGATAATCTTTTCCTCCAAGACTTGGTATGTCCTCATAGACCGAGGACAAGGACTCTTATTGTTTCTAGTTTTTTCTTATTTTGAGACTATTGTTAAGACGTTAATTGTAAATGGCCGTGACCCTATCTTGTTAATGTTTTTTCTTAGATGGACATGTGAGACTTAGTCTTCCGCTGTGTCTTTGAAAAATTTCTAGGAGTAATGAATATTTTGAATCGTATGGTTTTAAATATAATGTTTTTAATTCCGCACTATTTTCATTATTGAATGCAATGAATGACTATGAGGCTTGTATAAGACCCCTTCGGGGTTGAGTACGCCTTGTTACGACTAGAGGGTGCTCTCGGGTCGTCCATTTAGACCAACTCTTGACTGTATCCGTCTTCTTAGGATCTTCCTCTATACCCTTACTTGACATAGTATGACCAAGGAATGCTACATACCACAACAAAAATTCACAGTTGCTAAGTTTTGCAAAAACTTGATGGTCCTTAAGAACTTGCAATACAACCCTCAAATGGTCAACATGATCATTCTCAATCCTTGAATAAATAAAAATACCATCAATAATCACTATCACAAACATGTCAAGATATTGTCAAAACACTCTATTCATTAAGTCGGTGAACGACGCCGGAGCTTTAGTCAAACCAAAGGACATTACTAGGAACTCATAGTGACCATATCTTATTCGGAAGGCCGTTTTGGGAATATCAGCACCTCTCAACCTCAATTGGTGATAACCCGAACGAAGATCAATCTTGGAGAAATAACTAGCCCCTTGAAGTTGTCCAATAAAGTCATCAATCCTTGGAAGAGGATACTTGTTCTTAATATTCTTTTTATTCAATTGACGATAATTATTGCACATTCTAAGAGACCTTCCTTCTTTTTAACAAACAACACCGGAAACCCCATGCAGAGATACTAGGTTAAATAAAACCCTTTTCTAACAAATCCTATTGTTGCTCTTTGATCTTAGGCGTATTTATGCACCTAATAGCCAATTTATCCCATATATATAGCTAAGTTTGAGAGAAAATACATAATTGGAATTGAAACTTTAGAGTCTATTGATTGTGTTTCCTCTAACCAATATGATTAGATGTTTCACTGTGAAAAGCAAAGATGAAGGATCTAAAAAGGGCACCATGTAAAAGGTCGGAGAATAGAAGCCGAAGTTGTTGAGGATAATGGCCAAGAAGCTAGAAAATACACTAGGAGGAAGCACCTCCACGTCGGGAGCTGAAACCTGCATGTAGAAAATAAATTTTATAAAACAGTGGAATGCACGATGGCCAAGCATCACGGAGTGAGTTCACGCTATTCACAGTGTGTAGCGAGGGAATAGGTCCATGTCTCAATCCTGGACACCAGAATATTGTCACCTGTTTTATCTCATACTATAAATAGCCTAGTTGTGCTAATTTATTATTATCCAGTTTTGAAAAATGGGAGAACACCGCTTTGGGTGATTTTGCTAACACTATCTAGGGCTTTTCTTCTACTCCTTCATTTTGGTAAACTCTTATATGATCTTTAAACATTATTGGATGATGTTTTGTTCTATGAGTAGCTAAATTCCCTTATTCTAGGATTGTTGCTACGATTAATGGTGTAATAATATTTGTTCCTAGCATGAGATGGATTTTCTTATGATTTATGCTTACATTCTTGTTTAACTATTTTAATGGCTAATCAACATTAAAGTAAACTCATTATCCCCACTTGAACTCAGAAGACGAATAGAGGGATAGACCAAAGAATTTGAGAAGCGTGCTCATTCTAGGGTTAAACTTAGAGTGCTTTGTATATATGATAGGCTTATACATATATGTCGCGTTTGATTAATATACAAGATGCTCCCCCATAGGTTCAAGCCTATCCCCGCTCTACGACGTAGTTAAGTTGCTAATGGTGGTAGGCAATTAGAGGTCAGGAGTTCATGATTGTAAAATTAACCTCGTGAGTAAACAATGAGGATAATTTGTCGAATGCTAGGATAAGTTAATGTTATGCTTGAAATCGGTATATGCTACAACCCTGGAATATTTTCCCAAATTGTGAAACTCCCTTGTTTGAAACTGTTTTATTGTAGTAATTAATTTTTGAGATTGTTTAACTTAGTAGATATTAAGAAACTCCTAAAATTGTCTGTCGCACAAGTAAATTTATTTTAGATACAATAAAGTTATTATTTGATGATTTGAAGTCCTTTGGGTTCGATAATTCGGCTAAAAAATATTGGTGTACTACTTGAGTGACAAAGTGAACTTGCGTGTGCTTTTGGACGCAACAAGTTTTTTCTGCTGCTGTCGGGGACTTTAAAATCGGCAGATATTTAACTTTTGAGTTTCTAAATTATTTGTACAAGTGTTAACAACTTGATCTTGGCTATTCATTTCGTAGGTTTTGTCAGGTTTTCACAGTGGAAGACGACCACGACTTGGAAGAGGCTCTAGCTGAATCGGAGAGATTTGTTCATTACCAGAGAAGGCAAAGAAGACTTACATATCCTGTTCCACTTGTCACTAGCGAACCTGAAACTTCAAAAGAAAGGAAAGATGAAGACAGACCTGCAGTGATAGCAGAAATGAAAGTAAGAGATGTGGCAATCCCACAGACCACCAATGTTACCTTAATTATTAAGAAACCTACAGCTAATGGGATGTTTGAATTGAAGCAGAACATGGTCCAACTATTTCACACGAATGGATAGTTCACTGCTCTATCTCATGAGCCCCATGAGTTCATATTCAGAATTTTCTCGAGATTAGTGACACATACACCCCAACAAGGGTGAGCTCTGAATATGTGAGGCTCACCTTATTCCCCTATTCTCTGCTAGGGGCAACAGAAAGATGGCTGAACTCTTAGCCAGCAAATTCCATAACATCTTGGGATGATCTTTCCCTAAAGTTCTTGATAAAGTTTTTTCCATCCGGGAAAACATCCAAGCTGAGAAGCGACATATTAAGCTTCTGATAGAAAGGAGGAGAAAACTATAACCAAGTTGGGAACAGGTTTAAGTCCATGTTGTTAAGTTGTCCACATCATTATCAAGCTATTGAAGTGTTAGTTCCTACCTTTATTGAAGGGTTTCACCCAAACACGTAAAGTTTACTTGATTCTGTTGTAGGTGGACAAGCTTTGGAGAAGACATATGTTGAGTTGTTTACATTCCTTAATAGAATTTAATAAGGTAATCCTGAGTGGAATGGAGGGGGAGCTAAACCGGTCATACAAAAGCCTGTTGTAGTGTTGGAAGTGTATGTAGTAACAGCTCTGACTACACAAATTTTAGCAATGCAGAATATGATGACTACACATTTCAGCAATATGTCACTAGGACAACAACTAGTTCAAGTTAATATGGTGCAGCAACCACCAGATTGATGTGATGTATGTGGAGGTAGAGATCATAATGTTGAGGTATGTGGAGGGAACCGAGAATCTGTTCATTTTGTAGGCAATGCCCAGCGATGAGGAAATCACCAAACTATGGCAATACTTACAACCCAAGTTGGCGGAATCACCCATACTTTTCATGGGGTGGTAATCAAAACCAATATCAAAGACAGAACCAGTACAGGCCACAAAGTAGTGGAAAACATTACAATCAGCAAAGCCATGGAAACTAGCAAGGTCATAGTAATCAGCAGGTTGCCATGCAAGGGAATATGACTGTGGAGGACAGGCTAAAACAAATCATGGCCGACCAAGCTAAGTTAGCAGCAGATGTCTGAAAAAATCAACTAGCGACTCAGAAATTGGAGAAGCAATTTGGGCAGTTCGCTAGTGCACATAATTCTTGACCACAAAGGGGTCTGCTTGGCAATACAGATTCAAACCAAATATAGGTAAAAGTTGTGAGTACTCGTAGTGGTCATCCATTGGAAGATTTAATGCCAAAGACCAAAGTTGTAGAAGAAAAAGGAAAGCAGGTAGATGAAGTAGGACAAAGTGAGCAAAGGGTGGATAAGGAACCAAAAGCAAAACCACCTCCTTCATTCCCACAGAAATTCAAAAAGCAGAAGGAGGAGGAATGTTTTGGTAAGCTTATTGAGTTACTCAAACAAGTACATGTTAACCTGCCATTGATTGATGTGTTGCAGGGTATTCCCAAGTATGCCAAATATTTGAAAGATGTGGTAGCCAACAAGAATAGATTAGATGAGTATGCAACAGTGGCACTCACCGAGGAGTGCAGTTCTAGGATCCAGAATAGACTCCCAATTAAGTTAACAGATCCAGTGAGTTTTACTGTGCAGATAAAAATTGGTAAGTGCATTGAGGCAAGAGGGTTGTGCGATTTGGGCGCAACTATCAACTTGATGCCTATGTCCATGTTTCTCAAGTTGGGACTAGGACGGCCCGAGTTCACAACCATTATGTTGTAGTTAGCCGACCGTTCGGTTGCAAGGCCAGATGGCGTTATTGAGAATGTCTTAGTCCAAGTGGGAACTCTGATTTTCCCCATACACTTCGTCATCTTTCATTTTGAGCCTAACCTAGAGGTCCCATTTATTGTGGAACACCTATTCCTAGCAATCGGTGGTGAGTTAATTGATATGGCGGCTGGTAGACTGACAATGAGGGCTCATGACAAGGTAGAGGTATTTTATGTGTACAAGGCAATGAAGTTGCCTGCGTTATATGAGGAGCTGGTAGTAAATATAGTCATTGATGAGGAAATGGTAGCTAAATATGTTGAAGCCCGAGACCCTTTAGAGAAAATAGTAATTGGGCAAGACATTGCGGGAGACGCTAAAGCCCAGGAGTTGGCTACCATTCTAGATGTCTCAAATGTGAGTATGCTTCGCAAGTTTGTGGAGATATTAAACAAAGTCTTGGGACCACCTCCCAAGCCATCAATTTAGGAAGTACCAAAGTTGGAGTTAAAGGATCTCCCTTCTCATCTCAGGTGTGCATTCTTAGGTGTTAATGAATCTCTACCTGTAATCCTTTCCTTTGCTTTGTCTGAAGTACATGTTGATGCCTCTATGAAAAAATTGAGGAAGAGGAAATAGGCGATTGGCTGGCAGATAGATGACATACATGGCATCAACCCAGCTTTATGCATGCACAAGATATTTATGGAGGAGGGCCACAAGTCAAGTGTACAACCTCAACACAGACTAAACCAGTGATGAAAGATGTGGTGCGCAAGGAGGTGATTAAATGGCTAGATGCAGGTATTGTATACCAGATTTTAGACAGCAAGTGGGTCAGCCTGGTTTAGTTTGTGCCTAAAAAAAGCAGCATGACTGTGATCACCAATGAAAATAATGAGCCGATTCCAACCAGGACAGTGATAGAGTGACGAATATGCATGGATTATATGAAATTGAATGAGGCCACCAGAAAGGATCACTACCTGATTCATTTTATTGATCAGATGTTGGACAGGTTAGCTGAGTAAGAATATTATTGTTTCCTGGATTGTTATTCAAGATACAACCAATTGGTGATTGCACCACAGGACCAGGAGAATACTACATTCACTTGTCCTTATGGGACATATGCTTTCAAGAGAATGCCGTTTGGGCTATGCAATGCTCCGACCACCTTCCAAAGATGCATGAGGGCTATCTTTCATGATATGGTTGAAGATTTTGTGGAGATATTCATGGATGACTTCTCAGTCTTTATGTAGTCTTTTGAGAGGTATCGGGAAAATTTTGACAGGGTGCTGGCTATATGCAAGGAAACTAATTTTGTCCTAAACTGGGAAAAATGTCATTTTCTAGTGAAGGAATGGATTGTATTGGGCCATAAGGTATCAAAGCGAAGGGTAGAAGTTGATCGTGCCAAAGTGGAAGTCGTTGAAAAGCTACCTTCCCCATTCTCTGTTAAATGAGCGAGAAGTTTTTTGGGTCATGCTGGTTTCTACAGGAGATTCATCAAGGATTTCTCTAAGATTGCAAGACCCATGTGCAGTATCCTAGAGAAGGAGATGAAATTCATATTTTCGATGAGCAATACATTTAAGCTTTTAAAACTTTGATGAAGAAGTATATAAAGGCTCCAATCCTGACTTCCCCAAATTGGGAGCTTCATTTTGAGCTTATGTGTGAGCAACTGATGTGGCTATAGGAGCAATGTTAGGGAAAAGGAAAGAGAACGTGTTTCACTCAACATATTATGCAAGGAAAACACTTGATGCAACCCAAACCAACTACAGAGTGATCGAAAAAGAAATGCTAGCATTGTTCTACACTTTTGACGAATTTAGATCTTACCTGGTAGGGACTAAAGTTGTTGTTTATACTCACCATGCAGCTATCACGTACCTTTTCAATAAGAAGGATGCAAAGCTGCAATTAATTAGGTGGATTCTATTGTTGCAGGAGTTCGACATAGAGATCAAGGATCGAAGAGGTTTTGAAAATCAGATTGCAGATCACTTGTCAAGATTGGAGAGTTCGTAACATGTGGAAGAGCAAGGTCAGATTTGGGAAGAGTTTCCTGATGAACAACTATTGGCGCTAGAGGTGACAAAACTACAATGGTATGAAAATATTGTTAATTATTTGGTGAGCGAATTGTTCCCACAGGGTGCAACCACACATCAAAATAAGCGACTAATTTCTGATGCTCGGTTCTACATATGGTATGAGCCTTATATCTTCAAGCATAGGTCAGACAAAATGATGATGAGGTATGTGCCTGAGTCTGATCTACGACAAGTGATGGATAGTTGCCACTCGTCTGTATATGAGGGTCATCATAGAGGTCAGCGCACTGCACATAAGGTGCTCTGATCAAGTTTTTTCTGGCCTACTCTATTTAAAGATGTTGCAGGGTATGTGAAAAATTATGATCAATGCCAGAGGATGGGACCTATCTCTAGACGACACGAGATGCCTTTGCATAACATCTTTGAGGTCGAATTATTTGATGTCTGGGGGATCGACTTCATGGGACCATTCCCTCCATCCAATGGAAATCAATAAATACTTGTGGATGTGGACTATTTGTTAAAGTGGGTTAAGGCAATAACTTTGCGTACTAACGATGCTAAAGTGGTGCTGAAATTTCTAAAATCCCATATCTTCACTCGGTTCGGAACTCCTAGAGCAATAATCAGTGATGTAGGGACGCACTTCATAAATCAATTGGTGAAGAATATCTTAGCTAAATATGGAGTCAGGCACAAGGTGGCTACAACGTGTCACCCTCTAACTAGTGGTATGGTAGAACTACCAAACCTGGAAGTGAAGTAGATTCTGCAGAAAATAGTTAATGCCCAAAGGAAATATTGGGCAATGAAGCTTGATGATACATTATGGGCGTACAAGACCGCCTATAAGACACCTATAGGGACTTCTCCCTATCACTTGTTGTTGGGTAAAGCATGGCACCTTCCCGTTAAATTAGAACATCAGGCTTAATGGGCAGTGAAGAAATGAAATCTTGCCCCGGAGCGAGCCGGGAGAAAAAGAATGGGTCAGCTACATGAATTGGAGGAATTCAGACTACATACCTATGAAAATTCTAAGCTATATAAGAAGAAGACTAAGCGGTGGCATGATAAACATATTTTGTCCCGACTCTGTGAGCCCGGGAAAAAGGTATTATTGCTTAACTCTAGATTGTAGTCGTTTCCATGTAAGTTGAAGTTAAAATGGAGTTGACCATTTCAGTTGGTGCGCATGACAGAACATGGCAATCCAAATTCATAGTGAATGGTCAGAGGGTGAAACATTACTTTAGACAAGAGGTGGATCGAGCAGAAGAGAGTTTAGTATGAAGCAATTAATTATGGGGAGCTAAGTCATGTCGCGATGTTAAATCAGGCGCTACTCGGGAGGCAACCCGTGACTTTGTACTATATAGGATATTTTCTTTATATTTTGTTTTGTTAGGTTAGTTTCGTTTACTTTGAGTCATTGGCTTGTTTATTTATTTTAAAATTTATAATTCGTAAAAAAAAAGGGAATGCAGGGCGAAAAAAATAGTGGTATCCTAGATTGGAGAGCGTCGCGGACTTGTTTCTGCCAGAGGAAGGACCCAGGCAAAGATGGAAATTCCAAGTCATGTCCGCGACAACTCCATGTCGCGGACCTGTTTCTCAGAATTACGAAAATGGTGAGGGATTAACAGTGGTGTCTGCGACTAGAGAGCGTCGCAGATGTTTTTCCACTGCGCATAAGTTCTCCCGTGTAATGACGCAAAATTCACAAGGCATGTCCATGAAAGCTCCGCGTCGTGGACCTAGTAAGTTTTTGGGAATTTTCATTTAAAAAGTTGGGTTTTACCCGGATAATATGGTTAAACCCGACCCACATCCCCTTTTAACCCCTAAAATTATCCATTCTTCCTCATTCATTCAAGAAATAAGAACGGTTTTTACTCCCCCCTTCAACCCTAACTCCCTTCCTCAATCAAATTCGTGTCGCGAAGTTTTAAGATCATCATCAAGTTTTTAAATTTTCCTTTTTTCTAACACTCAAGTTATGTTTCTCATATCTTTTCTTCTCTCTTTGGGGTGAAATTTTTATGTAAGTTCATGAAGGGGTGTAGATTGATGGGTAATGTTTCTAAAATTGATTGTTCTTGGTTTAAATTTTGATAATAGGTGAAATGATTTAAGTGTTTAGCCTATATTTTGGAACATGTGTATGGTTATCTTGTTGAATGATTATGCGGGGAGTAGAAAGAGGATTCTTCAAATTATTTGGGTGAAAAATTGGGGTTTGTGAAGTCTTGAGTAGCAAAAATGTTATGAGAGGAATGATTGAAGTAAATGCATGGTTGTTGGTTAAAATTCTTTAGTAGAATCAAAGTATTGAGGGGTTTATATGCTTTAAAATGTTATGAATTTTGAGAATAATATGCTAAAAATAACCTTGGGAAGTTTGAGTACAATGTTGTTTGTCATAGTGGTGCTTGAAAATAAGTGTAGGGTGACCTTCCATGATTGGGTCTCATTAATTGAAATGATAATTGTCTAATTGCAGGATAGCATGTCTAGCACGGAAAGGCCTGGCAAAGCGGTTGCGTCTAGCAGCCGTAAGAGAATGAGGACGGGCACAACCATTGCCCCAGCACCCGCAGTACCAAGAAGGAAGAGTCAACTCTATGGGGCTAAGGCAGTCACATCTGAGGGCAAGAAATGGTATAAATCATACACTGAAGCAAAGCACTTCTAGACTATAATACTTGTTGACATCGAATTGGAGAGGGAGTTCCTCGCATTATGCACCACATACAAGAGTTGCACATGAGATTCATCTTTCAAGATCCAACAAAGGGAAATGTTAGTATGGTGTGGAAATTCTATGTAAATTGGTAACCCGATGCTCGTTCACACTTTGTAAAAGTGCGTGGCGTGGAGGTCCCCTTGACACCCTCAGTTATAAATCAAATATTGGGCACTGCAGATACTCCTTCTGATGTCTTGGCGGTGTTAAATATCAACCTTTCTTATCAACATATTAGACACACTCTGTGTGGAGCACAGTCCACTACGAAGTGGATTAGGCATCGGAACTGTGGCTATCATCAATCTTATCCTTATGCTCACATGAACCGTGATGCCCGAGTGTGGCTAAAAATTGTAATGAATTACTTCATACCAGGGTTGCATTACATTGAAGTATCGAGGGATAGTGTGTGCTTTGTCTATGCTCTGATGAAGGACGTACTATAAATATAGGAGTGGTGTTGAAATAGGCCATGCGCAAGGCAAGAGTACATCGAGGTCGAAGGTATGCTTTTAGGGGACTAATCACTAATTTGTGTAGGCGAGCTGGAGTTCCAGAGGAAAGTGTGGACTACATGGCACCTTTGTTCATCACACCCCTACATGTCACAAAGACAAAGGGGACGAAGAACATGCATGGACTCACCCTCACTACAACAGAGCGTAACATGAGAGATGAGCTAATTACTGCATGCATGTTTGGACTCGCAATGCTACGTCACATAAATGGATGTCGTGCTTCAATTGAGGAGCAATTGGATGAAATTGCAACTAGGTACCCCCAAAATGAACATGTTAAGGCATTGCTAGGACTCGGGCCTACATTTCTGGAGCCTATATGGGATGATGTTCCAACAGATGAAGACAAGCGATGAGCCATGTCAGATACTGAATCCGATTCCGATGCAGAGGAGGGTGACCTTTTGGCTTTAGAGGGCACCGTCGGTGATGCCGACATGGATGAATGATCAGGGAAGTACACCCGCCCTACTTTGCTTTCATTTTGATATATGTCACATTGGGGACACTGTTGCATTTTATGTGTGGGGTTGGAAAATTATATTTGTGTAAATATTTTTATTTTTGCTATTTTTTTTTCGGTTCCTTGGAAGCTGTTTTCAGTTCTTTGGCGAAGGACAGTCCCGTTAAATTGTATAAAAAGATTTTGTTTCTTAGTATTGAATCAATGTCATAGTTGAGTCAAGCCGCCCTATGATAGATGGATGATGACCATCTTAAGGGCCATTTTTGTCATTTGGTCGGTAGGATTGGCATTTTTCTAAGGTTTCACAACTCGTTTGAGTTAGACTAGAGGTTGAAAATAATGGATGACTTTGTGTTGAGACATTTACGCTCTTTTATGTGGCTCTAAAGGGCGTGTGCTTAAAATGAATTTGTGTCAGTGATTGAAAAGTAGTCTGTAGTGATCAGTCTGATTTGAATGTTTGCCATGTGTGTAAGAATTGTGTATTCCTTGCAACTAATTTAGGTCTAGAACTTGCCTAGTGTGTCTACAAAGCGAAAAGAGGATAAGGAGTTAAGGAAGTGATATAGGCATTTCTTTGATAGCCTTGATTGTTTTCTTCCTATACCCACCTTGATGTATATCCTTTGTTAACCCTTTTGATCCTTTAGCTTATTCTTTGGTAGATGAGCATGAAGCTAATTTCGGTTCCTTCTATGGCCTATAAATTTGATCCAAAAGTTCCTAAGCTCTTTGCGTGAGAAATAGTGAAGGAAACGAAAGAATGAGTGGGAAGCCCCAACATAAGTCTGGCTCGTTTAAAAAAATAATGTGATGGATTGAGAATATAAATGGTGGGAAGAAAGGAATGTTGAGTGCCTTACAGCAAAGGGCCAAGTGGTTTAATAAAAGGGGCATAAGAATACGGTTATTAAAAGAAAGTCCTAAAATGAAGTTTTTCTTGTATTAAAGCGCTTGGGAATGCAGTCACTATTTATATCCAAATATAGTTTTTACCCATCCCCTAGCCTACATTACAACCCTTAAAAGACCTAATTGATCTTGAACTGCCGTATTCTTGAAAGTAGTGATGCAATACACTAACGGCAAGCCTACGGTGCTTTGGTTGTGGCATGTTAATTCTTTTGAGAGTGTGAGCGAAATTTGCTTCCCGCACCCCAATAATATGTGAAATTTTATGTGTGAGTAATAAGGGTGTTCACTTGTGGTGACGGAACATGTTTAATGAGGTCTGGTAACTGATATAACTGTCTATCCAAAAACTGTGCATAAGTCTGTTGCGTTGTAAGAGTCCATTCTTGAGGCTAAAAGGTTTTGTGCGAGTTGTCCAATTGGGTTAATGATGTTTCTATGTTGTTGTGAAGCTCTAGTTTGTTGTTGTGGCCAAAGCCGGAATGCCATTAGAGGGAAGTTTAGTAGAGTCGTCGTACGTTTAAAAGTGTAGAAGTGTTCGAGGACAAACAAAGATTTAAGTGTGGGGTCGTGATCTTAGGCGTATTTATGCTCCTAATAAGCAATTTATCCCATATATATAACTAAGTCTGAGAGCAAATTCATAATCGGGACTGAAATTTTATAGTGTATTGATTGTGTTTTTTACCAACATTATGTAACATTTTTTACCAACATCCTTTCATTCATAGTATTTAAATTGTTGAAATTTATTTTTTAGCTAAATTATAAAAATTCTTGTGATTAATAATGGTTATGATAGTATTCTTCAATTTGTAACAATGAATATTTATAGTTATGGCTAAATCTATATGTAATTATAAAAAAAAATAGGGCAATACATTTTCATTTTTCATAGCAAATTAAAAATATTAGCTATAATTTATGTATGTCATGACAAAAAAATTAAATTCTTAGCTTTGTGAAAAATAT
>JAJONQ010035992.1:0-41524 GCA_036250385.1 Solanum microdontum
TTTCATGAGGACCTATTACCTCCCTAGACTATTTAATACCGTATTTTAAACATATATATTTGCCCATGTGGATATAAAAAATAATGCAAAATTATAAATAGTAATGTGTCCACGTGGGCACGTATATACCTTTAAAATACACTATTAAATAGTTCAGGGGTTAAAAATTACGGTATTAAATAGTCTAGGGAGGTAATAGGTTCTCATGAAAGTTTAGTATCGCAACAGCAAATCCGACCAAAGTTGAAATGTTTTTCAAACCTTTATCCCTATATAATAAATTAAAAGTTTTAGTCATTGCGGCCATTATATACCGTTTTCATATTTTCAAATTTGAAATGACATTATTTTTATTTTGTTGAATTTATATGTTTTCAATTAATTTGTGTATTGAATGTTCTTAATGCTTACACGT
This sequence comes from Solanum microdontum, assembly GCA_036250385.1. Lineage (NCBI taxonomy): Eukaryota > Viridiplantae > Streptophyta > Magnoliopsida > Solanales > Solanaceae > Solanum > Solanum microdontum. The sequence continues at coordinate 416 of JAJONQ010035992.1, forward strand.
GATACGTAACAATTTTTTTAATTATGAATATTAGTGTAATTTTATGTTGTAACTTCATATTGAAATTGGAATTATTTTCATGCCAAAGTGTCACAGTATGTATTTAAAAATGTTTGTACACAATAAAGGGACGTGGGTAGGGAGGCGTTTGTGGGGTGGGGGTGTGGTATGGTGTGCATGAAATGAAATTATTTAGTGGAGAAATGAGACAGTAGGTAATTTTCATTTTTCAAATCACTTGGACTATCAAAAATAAACATTTCAATTAATTTTTTTCTTCTAAAAATCAAATACAAATTATATAATATTTAGAAACTTCTTACATTTATTGTATACAGTTATTTTTTTAAATCAAAAGTTTTCTCTACTTCAAATTCAAATGGATAAATAAATTAACCTAAATATTTCATCTCTAAATTATTTTTTGTTTCAAAGATTGATACATAATTTGAATTGCTTTTAAAAAATTGATATATAATTTTATGTTTTCTTTAGATAAAAAACAAATAAGAATATTCATGTAAAAAAAATTGAGTGATTATAGAATTGTGTTAAATTGGGATTTTTTATCCCTTATACTTTTAAAAATCATGTTAAAAATATTATTGCAGGTATACAAATAGAGGAGATGCATTTGCAGCCACTAATCAATACATGGAAGACCTCGTCAAAATTACAAGAGGTATACAAAGCAATGTCAGCGATAATCCTGTGGACGCTATGAAAAAGGAGAAACAACATTAAACATGGAGGAAACACTACTTTCAATGAAATGGTGATGAGGGTACAAGATCTTGTCCAAAAGCTAGCAAAGAGTGCATGCCTTTGGATACACATGAAGACTAGCTGGTGGTTGATAACACCATTATCCTCAAAATCATTAAGAGAATAAGCAATCGTCGTCAATAAAAATACTCAACTAAGAGTCGGGGTCGAATCCCACAGAAAGTGATATAATGTCGAGAATTCTATCAAGAAATTGAGATGTAAATCAATTCGTTTGTAGCAACTAAAAATAATGGAGGATGATTCCATCAAATTTACAAAAATGAGTTTTATATCAAGAGTCACAACTAAACTAAATTAAAAAAATCAAACAATTAGAAAATAATCTAAGGGTTCGGGGATTGAATTGATGCCACATATGGATAATTGTATTGATCAATAGTGCTAAACAATCATGGATAGGCTGGTCATCTTTAATGACGTGAATCTTCTTTCGATATCATAGTACCAATTCATAGATTCTCCTTTCGGATCTTATCTATGTGAATTACAAAACCCATTACCTTACGAAATCTCTCTTTCGAGCATATGTGAGCATATAGATTCGACCCGTAATTTCTCTTCAAGCAAATAATAGACATCAAATCTAAATGGCGTGTATTAGACTAATTATCTACTCCAATTGATCCCTTTCCAGCATAAATCGAAAGTAGGATTAAGTTTGCCACTTTAACCCATGAATTAACCTCATGCTAATTAGTCTAAATCCATGTATAAAAAATAATAAGACAAAGCAAAACACAATAGTCACTACATTAAATCAACACCTAATCCCATAATTGCACCCCTAGAATTGGGGTTTTAGCCACACATCACAAAAAGTAAAGAAATTATACCTATCATTAAGGAAACCATGGATGAGATGAAATTAAACAATTATAATCAACACTCACTTTAATTTCCACTTCAAATTTTCAAATCCAAGAGTGAAAGTTAAAACCCCAAAACTAAGAATCTCTCTCTAAAAACTCATACAAAGTTAGGATTTGAAATTCTATTCTAAAATGTGATACATTTTCTCTCTCATTTGGGCTATTTATAGTTTCCTAAAACTTGGCCCAAAATTCACTGTGTTACCAATTCGGTGACGTTAATCGGGATCGCGAAAATGATTCGGCGAATCGTCGTATACTCCTTAGCTTGCCTTTCTCTTGCTTCAGGATTCGTGTGTTTGAACCTCAATCGGCAAACTTGTTTGAGTTTGTCTTTCATATTCGGTGGATCACCGAGTACCACCTTTGTTCACCTTTTAAGCCTTCATATTTCATCCAAGTCATGTCACCTTCAGTGATGGTCATTCAGTTTGCCCATCTTTTTCGGTGAGTCACTATTGTGCTCATTTGTTTTTCGACCTGCTTTGAACATCTTGAATTTTGAGCACTGTCACTTTAAGCAAGGTCGGGCCATTTAGGCGATCACCTCTTCTGGTTAGGCAACTGCCAGTGTGGAGTTTACACTTCTTTCCATGTTTTTGGTCATTCTTTCAAGTATTAATCCTTGCCTTGTCCCTTAGCCTTTATAGCTACAAATCATCAAAATATAATTAGAATAGGACATAATTAGGCATTGAGGATATTGATTGTTGAACTAAAAGTGCCTCAAAGAAGTGTAAATTTGTCACTCATCAACACCCCAACTTAAACTTTTATTTGTCCTCAAGTAAATCAAGAACACAATTAGTTCAAAAAAAGGTGTCGAAAATAGTTCTTAATGAGAGCTTATATGCAAGTGTCACTACAAGACTACTCTGAAGCAAATGCAACACTCAATCATGATCAAGAAGCTTCAAATGATGACTAGCCGGTATCAATTTAAGTTCAAGCTCACAATAGCTTCTTTTCTCATGAAAAACTATGTTTCAAAAAAATATATTCAAGTGCCCTCACATCAAGAACGATTTCATGCTCTCCACAAAGCAAATCAATAAAGAAGTTTGGAATCAATAGAACTCTTACTCTCTTAAAGATAAATACATGCAAGCTTCATCACATAGGTTTGCCCATATTTTTCAATCATAACATAAACTAGTTTATGCAAGATCTCAAATGTCTTTTAGGATTATAATAGGGCTGAGGGTAAAGGTATGGTCAATTTGGCTCAGTGACTTCACCTTTTCAAAGCATTGTTGCAATCATCTTCACCTCTTCTCAAGTTCTTTCTATTCTTTTTGCATGGAGACTCACACTTCAATTTGTCATTCAATATATTGGGCACTCCTTTTATTTCATCATACTTTTTTTTTCATTTCAATTTTTGAATTTGTGCTCATCATTTTTGGAGGGATTCCTTCTTTTTCTAACACACTTTAAAGTTGAGTCTCACCTTCCTTTATTTACCTTCCACTTGGTTTTCTTTCCACACCCCCAACTTAGGTTTTTGGCCTAAGTTGCCAATACTTCAAAAAGGATTTATGAGTGAGAAGTTAGGGACAATAAGGCTCAAGAGTTTCAACAAGGCTGTCAACAAAAGGATTAGGCTCAAATGGTGCCAAAATAGTTGCACAGACTCACAAGGTAGTCACAAAAGGTATGAACTTTTGGGTTTCCTCTCAAAATATGTGTCCAATATCATTTCTTGCATTCACCAAAGTTACAGGCTAACAAGGCAAATTTTAGGATTTAATAATCATGCTTTCAAGTAAAACATCACCACACAAGACACTCAAACACAATCATTTAACACAACATGACAAGATCAAAAGCCTACATGTGATGTTCATTGCAAGGCTCACATAAAAAAGCATCTAGTCAACACAAGATTCAAAACAATCATTCAAAAGTGTGGCCATCCCGATTTCTTCTTACAATGATTAGCACAATGCACATTTCTCATCATATGTACTCTTCAAGACATCAATATTGAACACAATCGATCCTCAAATGTTAACAATGAAAATACAAGCATTTCAAAAACTTCTAAAAATTTTGGGGTACAATAAATAAAGAGAGACAAAATGAGCTAAATCAACAAACCACTATAATAAAAATCAAAATATCAAAGTACTACAATTATTCAAAACAGAAGCTGACAGTAACAAAATTCAATTAAAAGGAGAATATTGACACTAGTGCCCTTACCCCACCAAAAAAAAATATCACTACTATCCTCAATGCGGAGTAAAATAAGTATGGGAGGAGAGATATCAAAGTCCCCCTTACAGTCTATGCCTATGGAGTGCTCAGATCTGGAGTCTTAGAGGGGACAACATCATCTTGGGGATCAATGTCTGACAAGATAAGAACATAAGGCAGTAGAGTAGGCTCAACCGGGACATTAGTGCCTGACACATCTGAATGAGGTATAATGGGGTTTCAAAATACCCAACTAGTACCAACTACGAATGTCTCTACACGATAACTCTCCAGCGTAGCCTGCACTAGTGTCTCCTTAATATCCTGCAACTTTGTCAGTGTCATAGAAATACATTGCTCATCCTCTTTATGTATCTCCTCCTCATCAGTCTCCTTGGATAAACCATCATTAGCCTCATCCTCCACTCTCTCATCATCATCTATACAGTATCATCAACCATACTAGGTTGGTCAGCCACACTAGTACTAAGGACTTGGCACAGAGGTAGGCACATACTTGGGCGCATCGGGCAAGGGAACCTCACCCCATAGCATAGAAATGTTCGTGAACCTGCTAGTCCACATCAACCCTAAGGATGGCAATATCATCCCTCATAGTAGCCAAAGCATCAGAGCTACCCTTAATATCCTATCTAGTCTCTATCTACCCGTGAGATTATCTTATCTCTCACCATGTGACACTAGAGCGGCCTTGCACTGAGTCAGCCAGTCTCTCAGGGGGCCAAAGCAGCCTTAATAGCCCTCTCAATCAGCTCAGGCATCTTACTCTCTACCCTAGACACTCTCACATCTGTAGATTGGGAAAGGATTCCCATTTAGAATATTATGGTCTAGGTCAATAGGGGTCGAGAGACAACGGCAGTAGTAGTTGTGGAAGTAGAAGGCACATAAGAAGAATGGGATGTACCTAACGGCTCTATAGGAGGAGTGTACTCAGCGGCCCAGGCCTCAAGACCAACAGGGTCTACAATGAGAGTGGTGTCTAGCGATGGCGACTTCTATCGGATGTCATTAAAGGAGGCAAGGGTTATCATTACATCAGTCCGCTCCCAGAAAGGAACTCTCGCATCCTCACAAGACTATGTGATCAAGATGGAGAATGGAACAAAAGTATGCTCATGTGTAACACCTCGGATTAGAGAAAGGGCAACATAACAAGTTTTTAGGAATTCTAAGTGCCATCGACGGAGGCCAACCACGGTCCGTGAAGTCGACCATGGACCGTAGGTCTAGTCCATGGATTAGCATAAGAGACTGCCTAGAAATCTTGGAACCACGGCCTGGACCAGCGGACCATCGGTGGGTCCACGTTTCGTGGTTGAGGGTCTATGGTCCAAGACCTCAAAATTCACATTTCAGAATCAAGTGACGATTGTGTAGGACGGACCGTTGGTCTGTCCACGGTTTGTTAGTCGTGGTCCGTGAGTGGTAGGGTCAGCGGTTAGTTTAGAGATAGTTGGATCTTTTCCTAATTAGTTTATCCCTCTACTACGTCATTTTACCTATGCCTAAGACCCTTATATAAGTGATTTTAACCCCCAAATTAGTTCATTCAAGTCATTCTCCTAATATTCTAAAAGAAGACCAAAGTTCTTCCTCTCCAAGATATTTCTCTCTCTAGAAGTTTGAAGAAGAAGATTCAAGCTAGCGTTCAAGGTCAAGTCTCCACTCTTCAATTGTTTGTGGGCTTTGATAGCAAGGTATGATAGCTTTTCATCCATGGAATCCTTGCATCCATGGAGCCCTAAGTTATCCAACTGAAAAGTAGAAATTCCCCAATTTGAGTTAGGATTTTCTTCTAAGTTGTGGGTCTTTATGAATGTTGATTCAATTGATTGAATTATGATTTATTATGCATGAATTGAGAGGAATACATGTTTTTATCATGAATTACAATGTATTCATGCTTAGCCCATGTTTCTAGTATGAATTTGATGTAAATGGGTTTTACTCTATGAAAGGAGAATTTATGGATTTTTGTGCATTTTTATAGGATAAATAAGATGTGATATGTATTGCTTTGTGATTGAAGCATATGTGATGATTATGAGGTGAATTGTTTTGAGTGTGAATCATATGTTATGAATTGTTGATTATTGATGTAATTGTTGTGGAAGGAATTTCCCACATGATTCTTATGTATGAATATGAAAGGCTTTCTCACATTGAATAATTCAAGGTTGAAAGGATTGCTCATCTAAAATGAATCTAAGCTTAGTAACTATGAAAATAAGATGAGACTAGAGGTGATTACCATTGACCTCTAATAAGAAGAATATGAGGCAATTACCCATGTTCCTTAAAGTCGGACTAGAGTTGAATACCCATGATCCTAAGTAAGAGACAAGAGGCGATTGCCCACGTCATATGATAGAAAGACAAGAGGCGACTACCCATGTCACATGATGAAAGGACAAGAGGCGACTACACATGATCCTAAAGTATGTTGGACAAGAGGTGACTACCCATGATCCTATCGTAAGAGAGACTAGAGGCGTTTACCCATGATCTCAAGGTAAGAAGGGCTAGAGGCGATTATCCATGTTCCTTTATAGTAAGGCAAGAAACGATTCCCCATGTCCTTAAAAGATAAGTTATGATATGTTATGATAGGTGATGAGCTTGGATTGTTTACTGAGTTTGTCTTCTATGATGAGTAAGACTAGTGGCAGATTACCCTTGTCTTGATTAAGTATGAATAGAGGTTACTTATAGAAGTACCCCTTATATGTTTAAATGATCTATTATGTGCATTGATTATGCTTTTTGACTTATGTTGTCTGTCTCTTATGTTATGTTTATGCAAGTTATCATATTTAGTACATCTTTGTACTAATGCATAATCTTGCCTACATTTGTTTTCCAAATATAGGGTCCAGCATTCCCGATTCTATCCCTATGGCTATGATCCACAGTAGAGGCAAAGTTTAAGATTGGTGAGTCCTCATAGCATCTGAGGATTTGGCCACTACATTTCTGTTGTTCTTTTCATTTGAGTTTTGAACAATGTTGTCTGGGTTGTGTCCCAAGTATCTATTGTATTAGATGGTTTTTGAGACAAGTGTATTAGACTCTTGCTTTATTTTGTAAAACTTTGGTTATGTTTGAAATGTTTCAAATCTTATCGATTTTCTATTATCTTGACTATGAAAGCTAAGTGGCTTATATGAGGCCTCTCGGGGTCTTGTATGCCATGTTACATCTAGGGGGTGCCCCTGGGTCGTGACAAACTTGGTAATCAGAGCACAATGTTTAGAACGGTTCTAGGATGTCTCAAAACCATGTCAAGTAGGGTCATGTTCATGAGTGTGAAGTGTGCCACATTAATGAATGAGAGCCTACAAGATTTTAGGAAACTTCACTTCTTTATTACTCTAAGTCGTGTGATAGAGTTTAACTCAATAAGGTCTTTCTTCTACTCCTTACCCGATGGTCTACATGATATGACTACTCGAAGGGCTTATGATAGAAGGAATGAGGGAAAAAATATTGGTCAAGGAGCTCCTCCTCAAGCTCCTCATGCTCCAATTGACCTATTGGCCGAGCAAGTGACTAATGCGGAGTTTAGGAATGCTTTTCAAGTTTTGGCTCAAGCCGTGATGGCCCAAGCCAATAGAGAGGTTGTGGTCCCCATGAACCCAAATGTGGGTACAACGACATCTAGATTGAGGGACTTCACTAGGACGAATCCTCTGAAATTCTATGGTTCTAAAGTTAAGAAAGATCCTCAAGAGTTTATTGATGAGGTTTGCAAAGTGTTGACAATTATAGGAGTGACTCCGGGGGAAAAGGTGGAATTGGCCGGTTATCAACTTAAAGGTGTTACTCAAATTTGGTTCAACCAATGGAAGGAAGCAAGACCGAAAGATACGGGTCCCCTAGAGTGGAAAAGGTTCAAGTCTTCTTTCCTTGATATGTTCTTTCCTCTTGAGATGAGGGAGGCAAAAGTGCTTGAGTTTATTAATCTTTGACAAGGGAACATGAGTGTGAAGGAATATGCTCTGAGGTTCACTCAATTGTCAAGGTATGCTCCTTCTATAATTGTCGACTCTAGGGTAAGGATGAGCAAGTTAGTTTCATATGTGTCCGAATTGGTGGGGAAAGAATGTCATATTGCTATGCTTGTCCATGACATGGATATTATATTTCTCATCTCATGGTTCATGTCCAACAGATTGAAAAGGAGAAACTTAAGGAAAGGTCTAGGGAGACAAAAAGGACTAGAACTGGTGATCGTAATTTCTCTCATTTAAGGTCCGATGGACATAGTCGTCCTAGGTTTTGACAAAGGTTTTCTGGGCAAGGTTCCTCCAATGCTCCTAAGTTCAACAAAGATAGGTTATCTAACCCTAAACCTCAAGGAGGTGGTAATGGGTCTTCCTTGCCAAATTGTGCCAAGTGAGGAAGAAAGAATGAGGGTAAATGTCTAGCGGGTTCTAATGCTTGTTTTGGTTTTGGTAAGATGGACAACAAGATAAGGATTGTCCTTCAGTTTCTAAGAATGAAGGAGATAATCGTCGTAGGGCTCAACCCCATTCGTCATCTGGTCCAAGTGGTTTGGGTTCTAATGCTCCCATGAAAATAAGTTCTATGCACTTCAGACTCGTGGTGAACAAAAGGGTTCTCCTGATGTGGTTACCGGTATGTTGAAAGTCTTTCAACTTGATTTTTATGCTTTAATTGATATCGGTGCTACCTTGTCTTTTGTGACGCCATATGTGGCTATGATATTTGATGTGCTTCCTGATGTGTTGTTAGATCCTTTTATTTGTCTCTACTCCTGTTGGTGATTTTGTTATGGCTAAGAGGGTCTATAAAAAGTGTCATGTCTCCTTATCACATAGATTCGTTTTTGTTAATTTGGTATAAGCTTGATATACTAGATTTTGATATTATCCTTGGTATGGATTGGTTGCACACTTGTTATGCTTCTATTGACTGTAGAACCCATGTAGTTAGATTTCATTTTTTGAATGATTTCTAAGGGTTGCATGTAATATGGATTCTGAAACCCCTACTCTTGAGTCAGTCCCCATTGTTAATGAGTATCTGGAAATGTTCCCAGATGATCTACCCGGTATTCCTCTAAGAAGGGAAATAGATTTATGGATTGACCTTCTCCCCGACACACAACCTATTTCTATTCCTCCTTACCGAATGGCTCTAGTAGAACTAAAGGAATTAAAAGAGCAATTGAGAGATTTGTTGGATAAGGGTTTCATCCGACCGAGTATCCTTCCATGGGGTGCTCTGTTTTGTTTCTTAAAAAGAAAGATGGCTCACTTCGTATGTGTATTGATGATGAGTCCACAAATTGGACTCATTTAGGGATATATTTTGATAGAATTAGTGTCCTCAAATGCATATTTTGTCTCAATATGTGATGAAAACCCTTAGTTTCAGGTATTTAGAGTTTGAGGCAAAGCATGAACACTACTTGGCAAGAAGGAACAAAGCGGCTGAAAAGAACGAAGAAATGAAGGCATGAGGATCGCCGAGCCCAGTTGGCGAGTCACCGATCGGCGTGGAGATCGCCTTTTGTTCTAGTGTGTTGAGCCCTAAAGGGAAAGATCAAGTTGGCGATGAAATGGAGCAGTCGGCGTGTCGCCGAGTAGTTCCGCGAAGCAGTACCATATCGCCCAATGACTCAAAGCACCAAGAGGCTGAAGGCTAAAGCAAGAAGGTGATGAAATCGACCAAAAGGCGGATCACCGAGACACTCGGTGATCCCGACTAATTGCGCCGAGTGATCCGCTGTAGCACAAATTTTCAAAAACTATAAATACTTGTTTAAATTTCTAGCTTAACATAGTATCACCATTATTATTAGAAACTTTTAAAAAAATTTGAGAGAGTCTAAGTTTTAGAGGGTTTTGGAGACTTTGTTCTAAGACCTTGAAGATTCAAAGGGTTTAAACTCCAAGAAATTGGACTTAGGTCTTGAAGATTCTTCACTCTTGACGTGTTTTAAGACTTACATCTTCATACCTAGTTGATGGAAACTGATATTGGTATTGATTTTTACCTTTTTTATATGTCTAGCTAAAACCCCAATTCTTGGGCTGTAATTTTGTGAATATTAGATTATCTGTTGGGTCTTGCTTGTTGATGATTTATTTGTTGTTTAAATGTGATTTTGTTTAGTAGTTGTGTATGAACTTAATGGAATTTTAGTTGCAAATATGATTTCATCTTAGTATTTTTGGCTTGCTCGAGAGAGAGGTCATAAAACTAAGACTACTGAACTGATAGCCAGTGGTATTGGGTCGACATGGGTTCAGCTCGAGAGAGTGAACCCTAGCCCTTTCCCACACATTCAGCTCGAGAGAGTGAATGGGCTAAGGCTGAGGTTGTGCTTAATGCGGAAACTCGGTGTTCGAGATAAGCCAAATTGATTCGGGGTAAGTTGCTCGAGAGAGAATTTACCCCCACTTTAGTCGAGCCTAGTCACAAATACTCAACAATTTACTATCAAAAGCATATACCCGACAACTTAGTTTATCCCGTATTCCTATCACATCCCAAGAATTCCGTCTCTCTATCTAGTTTTTGTATATTTTCGTTGTTTATAGTTGTTAATTAATACAAAAACCCCCCATTGATAATTGACGCTTGCGTCACCCCCTTTAGATTTAGTATGTTTATATTTGATAATGTCTATAGCTATGACTAATAAGAACTAAATTTTAGTTTTCTATTAATTCTCAAAACCACTCCTTTGGGACTCGACCCCAACCCTTGGTTGGGTTACATTACTATTGTACGATCATAGACATTCGAATTGGAAGTTGTGTGTTGATTACCAAACATCAATTGACTACTAACAATTTAATAAGGTGACCATTAAGAATAAGTATCCTCTTACAAGAATAGATGATTTATTTGACCAACTCCAAGGAGAGAGTTACTTTTCTAAGATTGACCTTAGGTCGAGTTATCATTAATTGAGGGTGAAGGATGATGATATTCCGAAAACGGCTTTTAGAACCCCGTATCATCATTATGAGTTTTTGGTAATGTCGTTTGGGTTGACTAATGCTCCAACGGCGTTTATGGATTTGATGAATATGGTGTTTAGACAATACCTTGACATGTTTGTAATTATGTTCATTGATGATATATTGATTTATTCAAGAAGTGAGGATGATCACATCAACCATTTGAGGATTGTGTTGCAAATTCTCAAGGACCAACAACTCTTTGCAAAGTTTAGCAAATGTGAGTTTTGGCTAAAGTTCGTAGCTTTTGTTGGTCCTATTATGTTAAGTAAGGGTATTGAGGTAGATCCTAAGATGACAGATGCGATCAACAGTTGGCCTAGATCTTTATCCCTTTCAAATATTAGAAGTTTCTTAGGTTTAGCTAGTTACTACAGAAGGTTTTTTTAGGGGTTTTCTTCGATTGCCTCTCCATTGACAACTTGGACTCAAAAAAGGGCCAAGTTCATATGGTTTGAATCATGTGAGAAGATTTTTTAGGAAATGAAGGATAGACTTACTTCCGCTCCGGTGTTGACTCTACCAGAAGGGACAAATAGTTTTGTATTTTATTGTGATGCCTCAAGAATTGGGTTAGGATGTGTACTTATGCAAAATGGGAAGGTTATTGCCTATGTTTTCAAGGCAACTTAAGGTTCATGAGAAGAATTATTCTACCCATGATCTTGAACTAGCGGCGGTTATTTTTGCCTTAAAGATTTGGAGGCATTATTTGTACGGTGTGCATGTAGATATGTTTACTGACCACAAGAGTTTGCAATATGTGTTTAATCAGAAAGATCTAAATCTTCGCCAAAGAAGGTGGCTTGGGTTACTTAAGGATTATGCCATGAGCATTTCTATCACCCCAAAATGCAAATGTGGTGGCGGATGCTCTTAGCTGATTATCAATGGGTATTGTTTCCCATAAAGAGGATGGTAAAAGAGAATTGATACGAGATGTGCATAGAATGGCCCGATTGAGTGTTCCGTTAATGGACTCCACCAAGGGTGATGTTGGGGTACAAAATGGTTCAGAATCATCTTTAGTGACGGATGTGAAAGCCAAGCAATGTCTTGATCTGACCTTAGTAGAATTGAAAGAGTCGGTGCTTAGAAAGTTTGTTGAGGCTTTCTCCCAATGGGGAGATGGTATGCTTCGTTATCAAGGTCGTTTGTGTGTTCCTAATGTAGATGACTTGAGGGAACAAATCTTGTCAGAAGCCCACAGTTCTTGGTATTCCATTCACCCTGGAGCCACCAAGATGTACCGTGACTTGCGGGAGATCTATTGGTGGAATGGGATGAAGAAGGATATTATGAGATTTGTGGCTAAGTGTCCTAATTTCCAACAAGTGAAAGTTTAGCATCAGAAATCGGGAGGTTGATCCCAAGATATTAGTATTCCTACTTGGAAGTGCAAAGATTCAAATATGGACTTCATAGTAGGGTTGCCTCGTACTCAATGACAATATAATGTGATTTGGGCTATAGTAGACCGAATGACAAAATCGACTCATTTCATTCCCGTCAAAGTTTCTTATTCGGCAAAAGATTATGCTAAGTTGTATTTGAGAGAATTGGTAGGGTTGTGTGAAGTGCCCTTATCTATTATCTCCGATGGAGGTACTCAATTCACTTCTTAGTTTTGGAAATCTTTCCAAAAGGGTCTTGGTACTCATGTTAAGCTTAGCACGACTTTCCATCCACAAACTGATGGGCAAGTGGAGCGTACTATCCAAACATATGAAGATATGTTGAGAGCTTATGTGATTGATTTTAAGGGAAATTGCGATGAACATTTTCCATTGATCGAATTTGCTTATAATAATAGTTATCACTCTAGTATTGGTATGGCTCCATTTGAGGCTCTTTATGGTAGGAGGTGTAGATCTTCTATAGGTTGGTTTGAGGTGGGTAAAATTACCTTGATAGGACCTGAGTTACCTCATGAGGCTATGGAGAAAGTCTGACTTATTAGAGAAAGGTTGAGAACAGCCCAAAGTCGACAAAAGTCCTATGCCGTTGTTAGAAGAAGATATCTTGAGTTTGATGTTAATGATTGAGTCTACTTGAAAATCTCACCCATGAAGGGTGTAATGAGATTTGGGAAGAAAGGGAAGTTTAGTCCTCGTTATGTGGGTCAATATCAGATTTTGAGACGTGTTGGTAAGGTTTCTTATGAGCTTGAATTGCCTAATGATTTGGCATCGGTGCATTTGGTTTTTCATGTCTCTATGTTAAATAAATGTGTTGGATATCCAACATTTATGGTTCCCTTAGAAGGTTTTGGAGTTGATGAGAATCTTTCTTATGAAGAAGCTCCAGTTGAGATTTTAGATCGGCAAGTTAAGAAGTTGAGAAACAAAGAAGTTGTTTTTGTGAAAGTATTGTGGAGGAATCAAATAGTTGAGGGTCCTGTTTGGGAGGCTGAGGCCGATATGATGTCCCGATATCCTTATTTTTTTCCTTCTACTCCTACTCTAGCTTGAGGTAATTAATTCCTCTTTGTTTACTCTTTGATTTGGTGTCATGTATCGTAGATATTCCTATGATTCCTCATTTTATGCATGTTCATGAAAAACTTAAATTTTGAAAGAAAATGAGTTTATATGTTTGATTTTCCTCATGTTGATATGCATTGAGTATGAGTTGCCCATAGACTTCATGAGATGAATTGTTGAACCATGCATTAGCTTGGAGTTGATGTTTCCTCCTCGGATATATGCATTTGTGTATGAGTTGCATATGGATTTCATGATATGATGATATGAGCATGCTTTTAGCTTGGATATGGTATTTTCTCCTTGGATATGAGTAATCTTGTAATTGCATGCATATTGGGTTGCTAGGTCTAGTTCCTATCTTCCTTATGATCCTTTGAATATGTTCTAGCTTGGAGTCGAAGTTCCTCATTGGTTGTGTGCATTTAGATGAAATTGCATGCATGATGGTGTCTTGAATCTCATTTGAAGACGAATGATCCCAAAGGGGAGATAATGTAACACCTCAAATTCGAGAAACGCCAACATAACAAGTTTTCAGGACTTTCAGGTGCCATCGACGGAGTCCAACCACGGCCCGTGAAGTCGACCATGGACCGTAGGTATGGTCCGTTGATGGGTATACAGAGACAGCCCAACCACGGCCTGGACCAACGGACCGTCGTAGGTCCACAGTCCGTGGTTGAGGGTCTGTGGTTCCAAGATCCCAAAATCCGTGTTTCAGAATCCAGTAACGATTGTGCAGGACAGGCCATTGGTCTGTCTGCGATCCGTCAATTATGGCCCGTTATTTTAGGGATTGTTGGGTCTTTTCCTAATTATTTTATCCCTATACTACGTCGTTTTGCCCATGATTAAGACCGCTATAGAAGTGATTCTAACCCCAAAATTAATTCATTCAAGTCATTCTCCTAAGATTCTAAAAAAAGACCAAAGTTCTTCCTCTCTAAGATATTTCTCTCTCTAGAACTTTGAAGAAGAAGATTCAAGCTAGGGTTCAAGGTCAAGTCTCCATTCTCTAATTGTTTGTGGGCATTGATAGCAAGGTGTGATAGCTTTTCATCCATGGAATCCTTGCATCCATGGATCCCCTAAGTTCTCCAATTGAAAAGTAGAAATTCCCCAATTTGAGTTAGGCTTTCTTCTAAGTTGTGGGACTTTATGAATGTTGATTCAATTGATTAAATTATGATTTATTATGCATTAATTGAGAGGATTACATTCTTTTATGATGAATTCCCATGTACCCATGCTTAAGCCATGTTTCTAGTATAATATAAATATAAACATGTTTTACTCTATAAAAGGAGAATTTATGGATCTATGTGCATTCTTATAGGATAAATAAGATGTGATATGTATTGTTTTGAGATTGAAGCATATGACATGATTATGAGGTGAATTGCTTTGAGAGTGAAGTATATGTTATGAATTGTTGATTATTGATGTAATTGTTGGGAAAGGGATTTTCCCACACGATCTTCTTATGTATGAATGTGAAAGCCTCTCACATTGAATGATTCTAGGTTGAAAGGATTGCTCACCTAAAATAAATCTATGCTTAGGAATTCTGAAAATGAGATGAGACTAGAGGCAATTACCCTTGACTTCTAATGAGAAGAATGTGAGGCGATTTCCCATATTCCTTAGAGTTGGACTAGAGGCGAATATCCATAATCCTAAGTAATAGAAGTGAGGCGACTACCCACGTCATATGATAAAAAGACAAGAGGCGACTACCCATGCCACATGATGAAAGGACAAGAGGCGACTACCCATGATCATAAAGTATGTTGGACAAGAGACGACTACCCATGATCCTATAGTAAGAGGGACTAGAGGCGACTACCCATGATCCCAAGGTAATAAGGGCTGGAGGCGATTACCCATGTTCCTTTATAGTAAGGAAAGAGGTGATTCCCCATGTCTTTAAAAGATAATCTAGGATATGTTATGATAGGTGATGAGCTTGGATTTTTTCTTGAGTTTGCCTTAAATGATGAGTAAGATTAGTGGCAGATTACCCATGCCTTGATTATGTATGAATTGAGGTTACTTCAAAAAGTACCCCTTATATGTTGAAATGATCTATTATGTGCATTGATTATTATTTATCACTTGTGTTGTCTATCTCTTATGTTATGTTTATGCAAGTTGTCATATTTAGTACATCTTTGTACTAACGCATACTCTTGCCTACATTTCTTATCCAAATGTAGGGTCCGGCGTTCCCGATTCTCATCCCCGTGGCTAGAATTCATACTAGAGGCAAAGTTGAAGATTGGTGAGTCCTCATAGCATCCGAGGATTTGGCCACTACTTTTCTTATGTTATTTTCATTTGAGTTTTGAACAATGTTTTATCGGTTGTGTCCCAAGATTCTATTGTATTAGATGGTTTTTGAGACAAGTGTATTAGACTTCCGCTTTGCTTTATAAAACTTTGGTTATGTTTGAAATGTTTTAAATCTTATTGATTTTCTATTATCTTGACTATGAAAGCTAAGTGGCTTATATGAGGCCTCTCGGGGTCTTGTATGCCATGTTACATTTAGGGGGTGCCCCAGGTCGTGATATCCTGAAGAGCCCTCATCGACATCTCTTCAACAATGAGCCCACCTTCGTTGATCTTAGTTAGATCCATGATACTGCCAACTAATACGACTTCGAAAGCAGGATAATGGACTCATTTATGGATGGCTTGATAGTTCTACTAATAAACCTGTACCAATATCTACAAGCGACATTTATTTCCTTATTTTCTATCCTCGCTCCCTTAACTATCCATGGCAAGTAGATATTAGAGATAACAGAGACCAGCCACCGCTTTAGTGCCTCTAGGCCTTGATTTATCCGGAGCCTGTAATAGCCATTGTTGTCATCTTTTGTGCCCAATATCTTATTTATCTTGCCTCTATGAATTGGTACTATTTTTCCACCAACTTGGACTTCATCTAATGGTTTCCAGACTTTTCCCTTTCTCTTCTTGGTCAAGGCTTCTGCATAAGCCACATAGAACTCTATAACCCATGTCGAGACATTAGGAAGTCAAAACTTTCTGAACCTCTCAAAACTATGAAACTTGATCATATCCTAGATGGCTGGGTAGTCACTCATTTGCCTATCTGTGGAGAGTCATGTCTGCTTAAGAACTATATGTTCTCCGGCTGCTTTGAGCCTATTGAGGGTCCTTGGAGTGATAGCTAGGAGAACATGGGAGGCCAGTGACCGAGATTGAATGCCTTGTGGCAACTTGGACCTGATGTCAGTCCTCTTTCTCACAATTGTTTGCTTTGATTTCTTACTCACATGTGTAGAAGAGCGTGGAGTGGTCTATTGTTGTTGAGATGCTGCAAAAGGATCATTTATAAAGATCCACTTGTTTCTCTTAGGAAGAGGAGGAGAGTCTCTCTTAGATTCTGTATCAAAATCCACTACTTGTTTGCCTCTTAATTTGGCCATTTCCTGCAAGGCACCATCATTCAAACACAAATTCAGTGAAGGTTAGTAGAAATCAAACTCAAAAGAAACACAGTTTAAAATTAGGTTCTGAGGCTCGTGTACTAGGAAGACGATTCACATAATAGGTTAGGCGAGCTTAGGTGAGCTCGTCGAAGTTGAAAGACCATAATTCAATTTCACTCAAGCATGAAGGGCGGAAGTCATCTCTAACTCGGCGATTAGCCATATTGGTTTTGGCGGACTCAGACAAGTCTGCCGAAAGTCACAGTGCAAAAATTAAAAGGAACAAGCATAAATGGTGATGTCCACTTCCACTTGGTGATACACTGAGTGGGTTTCGGCAAGCTAAGATATGCCCGCCGAAAGAATAGTACCCAAGTCACATATTCAAGCACAGAAGCCGGTCTGGGACTTATTCAATGATTCACCTAATCACCTTAGCGAGCTAAGCCAAGCCAACCGACTATGTAATTTTTAGTCAAGTGCCTATTTTTAAACATCAACACTAATATGCAATAATACCTAATTCCCAATTATTTTTAAAGTCTACCCATGGGTACTCAGACTTCCCCCAAATTACACAAAGTATTTCCCAAATTAAATATTTTCCCTTAAGAAAGCCATCACTCTATCTATCATTGGGCAAATGCAAGTCTTCAGGACAACACTAGGCTAATAAGACTCCGCCCACAAACAATTAAGGTAAGACCTCGTACAATTTAGGATTTAACTTCAAGTTTTAACCTTCACAAAAAAATTTAGCAAGTTCAGGCTCAATATCAACTATCCTAACTCATGGGCACAATTCAATATGATGTATTTAGAACTATCCATAAAAATAATACAACAATATATCATTAACACTAATAAACCCATATCAAAAGCATCAAATTCTAGCACAAATAATAATATAGAACTCAAAAAGAAACCTCAGTGATGATAGCAAAGCACAAAATCGAGGGGAATAGGTTTGGGATCGAGATACAAGCACGTCACCATACTCCAAGCAAGTAAAATAACACAAAAGAGGTCACAAACGCACCAAAACAACGTATGAGGGTTTAAGAAGATAAGGAGCTCAAAAGCATGAAAGGATTTGTTTTAGAACATGAAAAGACTCTGGGCCTATTTAACTCAGACCCACTCGGTAGACTGTGAAGAATGTTGTCGAACTTATTTAGCGAATCACAAAAGAAGATTAAGCTTGATGATGATTCCTGAATGAATACCAAACCTCAAGGTTGAATCGGGGACTCAATGGAGTCCGTTTAGTCCACTTCGGTGGATCACCGATTGGAGCTCAAATAGCCAAAGTTTACAGTACATATTTTCTAATTTTTCAGCACATAAAACGAACTTGAAGAAATTCGCACAATTAATTCAACGGATCATTGACATGGTTTTAGCATCACCTAAATTACCTTTGTCAACATTTTGAATTTTCAACATCCACTCACAACACATGTTATTAAAAGCAATAAACTAAACTTGGGTTGCCTCCCAAAAAGTGCCTTATTTAATGTCGTGGCACGACACAATTCTTACTCAACAACCATCATTTTTGGGAATTGGGACAGTGTCACTAGGCAACGTTTACTTTTTCCTTGGATTGAAATGAGTGTGGAGTTGACACAGTTAGGTTTTGAGTTGGTTAATTGACACTAAATGAGAGGTCACCATTTGAGTTAAGGTGGAGAAATCATATTTCAATTCTTTCAACACCTTATCGAACATTTCAACCTTGTTGAAGATCCTTGTAAACATTTCATTAGTGCAATTTCCATATGGTCTAGTTGGTTCCTTTGATTTAGGACGATCATCAAGCAAGACATACCTATCTTTCTCAGCTTCCTCATATCTCCAATTACCACATGAATCTCTCTAATCTATCCATTCATTGTCTCAATCTTTATTCCAACCTTGGTTCTCACCCTGTCTTCGGTAGAGAACCCCCCATTTGGTTCCCCAAGTATTGTACTTTCTCATTGTATAATGCCTCAAATTTGGCATCCTCTGGGTATATTTTCCAACGTTTGTTCCAACCGCATTCACCGATTTAAGTCCACCTCCCATGACATCTTTAGATAGCAAGTCAAGTTGGGTCATTATTTTAGTCATGTTTTCATCGCGCCCATGATCCTATTACATTTGTTCCTTGTTCATTCCCATTGTTGAGAGGATACTTGATCCTCTCTAGTATGCCATGCTCAATTGACTTTTGTCATATCATCTAGCAACATCGTTTCTACATCGAACAGTTGTCGCATCAGCCTACCCTGAATAAGTTTATCAGCCAAACCCTTGTTGATCGAATCAGAGCTACAATAAAAGTATTACATCAACAAATTGTCTGGTACACCATGTGTTGGATATTGTAGAAGCAATTTATGAAACCGCAACAATGTCTCATGTAGTGGTTCACCCTCCACTCTTTTAAAATTTTGGATGTTGTCCCTAAGCATTACCATTTTCGAGGGAGGAAAGAATCTCTCTAGGAAAGCTTTAGTCAACTCCTCCCAAGAAGTTATAGAATCATTTGGTAATTTTGTCAACCATCTTGTGGCTTCCCCCTTCAAAGAGAATGGGAATAATGTCAACCTTATGTACTTTTGTGAGATGTTCTTGAACACGAACAACCCACATATATCCATAAAATTTTGAAGGTGCTCATGAGCTAAACCCCCAAATATTTCTCTCAATTGGAGAAACTGTAGCATTGTTCTGGTTATATGGAAAATTACCCTCATTGCCGTAGGAGCTAACTAGATGGCTCCCGTGGTCTAAATGATGTTCATGTGCATATCATTGAACTCACCCATGTTGTCATTTTTCCCGTAGTGACTATCCTTATCACTACCATGAGCACTCATAATTTATACCTGCAAATCAGTAAACCACCACGCCAAGCAATAATCTACTACAACTATACAAATTTACAAACTAATTTCTCAAATGGAATTCTTAGCCATCACTCCCCGACAGCAGCACCATTTTTTGTAACAATAAAATTATCCTCAAAACCATTAAGAGAATAAGCGGGTCGTCGTTAATAAAAATACCCGACAAAGAGTTGGAGTCGAATCCCATAGAGAGTGATATAGTGTAGAGAATTCTATCAAGAAATTGAGATTGTAAATCAATTCATTTGTAGCAATTAAGAACAATGAGTGGATGATTCCACCAAATTTATGAAAAATGATTATTATATCAAGAGTCGCAATTCAACCAATTTTTAATTCAAAACAATTAGGAAAAAACTAGGGGTGTGAGGATTCAAATTTATGCTACATAGGGGTAATTGTGTTGCTCAATAGTGCTAAACAATCAAGGATAGGCTGGGTCATCTTTAATGACACTAATTTTCTTTCGATTTCATATTCATAGAATATCCTTTCGGTCTCATCTAGGTGAATTACAATTCAATCCATTATTTTACCAAATTTCTCTTTCGAGCATATGTGAGCAAACAGATCCAACCCATAATTTCTTTTTCAAGCAAACCATAGATATCAAACCTAAATTGCATGTAATAGACTAATTACTCACTCCAATTGATCTCTTTTGACAATCAATCAAAGATCAAAACTAGGATTAAGTTTGCAACCTTAACCCATGAATTAACCTCATGCTAATTAGTCTAAATCCATGAATCAACATGTAACACCTCGGAAACTAGTAGGCTAAACTAGAGCTTCCTTTGAGGGCTAAACTAGAGCTAAGGGCAAAGGGGCAAGGGCCAAGGCTGCCCAAGCCTTGCCAAGGCACTACCCCAAGACCACGAGGGCCTTCATGACCAGTGGTGGTCACCACGAGTCATGGGGCCACTCGTGGAGGTGGAGGCAGTAGCCTCCTCAAGGTTGCCCCAAATTGGGTCCTCCACACGAGCCACTTCACGGCTTGTGAAGCCTTAGGTGGCTCGCGGGAGTAGCCTCGATCATGCCTTAGTGGTTGAGGGTTGTTGAAAAAATGGCTTAGCCACTGCCTCAAGGTCCACGAGAGGGACCGCGGCTCGTGGTTTGCTCCACCGCACGTGGAGCCCCTCGTGAAGATGTCTTGGGTTTGTGAGCTAAAGAAAATTGTTGCCATTCCACTGCCTCAAGACCACGGATGGGACCATGGCTCATGTTCATGACCACGGCTCGTGGAGCCCCACGTGGTCCCTGGCAGCTCATTTTAAGTAAGGGTTATTTTGGGAAGTTCCTTTTTAGATGGGTATTAAGTGAGGTCGTTTTACCTTAGTTTTATACACCTATATAAGTCATTTTTAAGTCAAATTCACCTAGACTAAGTCATAATTTCTAAACACCCAAATATTTCCCCAAAGTTCATCTCCTCTCCAAAAATTCTCTCTCTAGAAACTTCAAAGAAGAAGAAGGAAGTTGAATATACAGTTCAAGAAGATAGATTCTCTATTCAAATTCTTTGGATTCCATTGCTAAGGTATGATAGTCCTTCATCCATGGATAGTCTTCATCCATGGAGTCCCTCCAAATTCAATTTCAAAACTAGCGATTTCCCTAAAAGTTAGGGTTTGACTTCAATCTCATAGTTCCTTTCAAAAACATTTCTAATGATTGATTCATGATATATTATGTATAAATTAATGATTTCCTATGTTTTTTATGTCGAATTCTCCCAAGAACCCATGAAACCCCCATATTCCTCAATTATAAACTTGTGATGTGGGTTGATTGAATATGATCTATGGTCCTTGAAGGGGCAAAGTATGAGAATTATGCATGATTATGAGAATTATGAATATGCTTAAAGAACACTTTGAGAGTAAAGTGAATATGATTATGATCTAGTTGTTGTGTTGTTGGAGGGTTATCCTCATGTGCACACTTATGTATGAATATGATATGATGTGAAAGGTTCTCTCACAATATGATGATTCTAAGGTTGAAAGACTATTCTCACCTATTTAATATATGAGCTATAGTATGAATTATGTTGGATTGAGTTTCAAGACATTCTTCCATGAATATGAATTTAAGTCAAGACTTAATAGATAATATATGGGAATTAATGATTAGCACCAAGTGGATATGAATATGAGATGGAAGCTTATACGATAGTTGAGTCTGACTTCCCCTTGAAAGCCTTTACACTAGTTGAGTCCGGTTTTCCAAAATGGGTTCCTTTTACCTTAGTTGAGTCCGGGTTCCCAAAGTATGTATCTCATGAGATGGAAACCTTTTACCATAGTTGAGTCCGGGTTTCTAGTGGCACTCTCCTTATTCCATAATTATGTGCTCTCATAGGTATTTAGCTAGTGGATCCACCTAAGCTAAGAGTATGGTTCTACCCTAGGCAAGTAGGACAACCCTTTTTCGGTGTGGGGTAGACACCGGATTCCATGGTAAGCTCACATGGTCTATGTCGGTTAAAGCTTATTCCCCATTACGATAGTATGAACAAGAAGATGAGTTATGAACTATAGTTACTCAAGAAGCTTTACTTAGTATGAGTGGGATTATGGGATCTTATCCATGCATTGCCCAAGTATGATTTGAGGGTATGTATGATATGTTCCTCTTATGATATGATGATTTATGAGTTGACTATGCTTATGACTTATGCTTCTCCATTATCTTCAAAATGATGATTTAACTTAGAAAATTGCATGCATTCAACTAAAATGTCCCTTTTAGCATGTTTTCATGATTTTATGCATGGCTATCATACTTAGTGCATTTTGTACTAACCCATATTTTCCTATACTTTTCCCAACTGTAGGGTCCGGTTCTTAAGGCGGTCATCATTTGGTTCAAGCTTGAATTCGACTATTCTCCTAGCTTGTGGTGAGTCCTCAAGATTCGAGGACGGATGTTTCATTTGTAGTTCCTTTCTTGTATTTCCTTTTTGGATTATGTTGTAAGGGTTGTGACCCTATTTGATTCAAGTATTGTAATAGATGGCAATATTGAGACAAGTCTAGACTTCCGCTTTCCTTTATGAAAATTTTGGACTTGAAATGTGTTTTTACACTTATTGTTCTAATGCTTTATGTTATGATATGCTAAGTGGCTTACATAGTGCCTTTCGGGGTTCTATGTGCCTTGTTACATCTATGGGGTACCCCTGGGTCATGACAGAACAACAATAAAACAGAGCAAAACACAATATCCACTACATTAAATCAACACCCAACCTCAAAATTGCACCACTAGAATTGGGATTTTAGCCACACATCACAAAAATTAAAGAAATTATACTTATCATAAATATGGATATGGTGAAATTAAGCCGTTATAATCAACACCCACTTTGATTTCCACTTCAAATTGTAAAATCCAAGAGTGAAAGTTAAAATCCCAAACAAAAGAATATTTCTCTATAAAAACTCATACAAAGTTAGGAACTAAAATTTTATTCTATAATCTGAGACATTTTTCTCTCCTTTGGGTTATTTATAGGAATCCAAAATATGGCCCAAAATTCACTGCACGACCAATTTGGTGATGTTAGTCGAACTTGCCAAGACTATTTAGTGGATCTTCGTCTACTACTTAGTTCACCTTTCTCCTTCTTTAGGCTTCAGCTGTTTGAACCTTAGTCGCTGAACTTGTTTGACTCTACCTTTCACATTCGGTGGATCATTGAGTACCACCTTTGTTCACCTTTTAAGCCTTAATATTTCATCCAAGTCGTTTAACCTTCGGCGATGGTCATTCACTTCGCCCATATCTTTTGGCGAGTCGTCGTTATGTTCATTAGTTCGCCGAGCTGCTTTTAACATCTTCAATTGTGAGCATTGTCACTTTAGGCGAGGTCAGGCCATTTGGGTGATCTACTCTTCTAGTTAGGCAACTGCCAGTGTGGAGTCTGCACTTCTTTCCCTGTTTTATGGCGATTCTTTCAAGTATTCATCAGTCTTGTCCCTTAGCCTTCATAGTTGCAAATCATCAAAATATTATAAGAATATGACATAATTAGGCATTGAGAACACTAATTGTTGAACTAAAAAGGCCTCAAATGAGTGTAAATCTATCACTCATCAGTGATTGACACAATGGATAGACTAAGGACACAAACCAATATTGCACTATTACAATGTACTATGGAAACCTCCAAACACTTCCAAGTTTAAATGAAATACATATAGACCATAGAAAGGAAATCCTGGATTGAGTTCCTATAGCTATGCCTAAGAAACTACAAGGGGACCTAGTCTATGCCAAGGCTGGATGTCATGACCCAGACCATCGTGATTGGCACCCACACTAACCCTCTGGTGGGAGAACCATAACTACTAACCAACTAACCTCAAACTAAGCATTTAAAGATACGGAAGCAGGTTTAAATGTTAAAGGAAAAGAAATAGAGTTCCCATAAACTCCAAAAGTCTAACAAAACAAATGCGGAAAATAACGCCTAGAGCCTGAAAGTCAATGTATCAAAACTTCTAACATGTAACCATAGTCTAAAGAAAATGGGTACAACCCAAACTAAACATAGGAATATCTAATGAACTAGTCAGAGTCCGAAAAGATGGACTAAACAAAAGGAGAACTCAAGGCAGCCCGGAAGAACTGGCTCACCCTTGAATTCGATCGACGATCACAATCTTCTAGACGAGGTCTGTCAATAGCCGCCTAAAGATGCCCCGTACTCATCAAAGAAAGAGCAAGTACAGTATCAGTACACAACCACAGTGTACTGGTAGGATCACGCGGCTATCCCACTAAGTGCAACATATATAAGTCAATACAACATAATAATAACATGCATACACAGAACATATACAATATCAACATCACTTACGAAAAATGTACAATTTTACAATTCTCAAGATATACAGTTATGTCAAGTCAATGGTCCTCTCATGGAACCCACACCCAAACTGTTAGTGTACCAATACGTGGTACCTGATCCAATGTTCATGCCGGAACGTGGCAACCGATCCCATGTTTATGCTGGAACGTGGCAACCGATCCCAGTTAGTGTGTCAAAATGCAACACCCGATCCATTCAACAAGCCACAATCACAATCACAAGTATATTCTCAAATCATACAATCAAGTCATGATTCATGGCATTCATCATTCATCTATCCTCTTTTACAATTAGTGTGATCAATAATGCAACATTCGCATACATACATGTATTATAATGAAGCAAGAACAAACATACATCATACAACATGAAATCACAATCACCACCTACCACAAACAAAGCTTGAATCCCCAAATAGGCTTGATTCCTCCCTTTTCGGATTCTTTCAGGTTGTTCTTGGTCCACAAACAATAATTATAACACAGGAATCAAATAAATAATGTCTAATTACCCAAATTAAATTAACCATAATTAACCCTAGATCAAATCCATGATCCCAATACCCCAATTAGGGCTATTTCCCACCATCAAAACAGTTCCAAAACCCTTCCCCAATAATAATCACCTAAGAAACTAAGTTCTACGGATCGAAAAATGGATTCGGGGAGTGAAAACCTTACCTTTAACCTCAAGAATGGTGGAAAACACTCAAGAAAACACTTTAGCGGCTTGCACGAAAACAATGGGAAAATTTAAGAATTCCAAATCCCCATTTCACAATACACCTTCGTCCCATGACACTCAGAAACTACCCTCTACGCTAAGATCAATTTTGGGAGTTCTACTCGCCTGAATTCAATTCCGTAAAGTTGTACGAGTTCCTTAACGTCTTAGCTATCTACTCATATGATTAAAATCATTATTAAATCACCCAATTGTTACAGATTTCTATAGACCTTACTGACTCCGATTTCATCCAAATCTGGACTAGGTTGGGAAATTTCCAGATACTACCAAAAAGTTTTTCGGCCTAAAAATTTTCCCAATTGGATTTTCTTTAACGACGGAAACAGGTCGTTACAATAGATACTAATTTACCCATCACTCATCCCCGAGTGACAAATTAGGAGAAAATAGGGTAAAGTTAGAGTAGAGGAGTACCTGAATCGACGAACAACTGGGGATACTTGTCTCCCATGTCCTTCTCAGTTTCATAGTAGATTCCTCAACTGGACGATGCTTCCATTAAACTTTCACGGACTTAATCTCTTTGGTCCTCAGCTTCCGAACATCATGATCAAGAATTGCAACCGGTTCCTCCTCATATTGGAGGTCTTTGTCTAACACAAATGAGTCCCACTTAATGATGTAATCTCCGTCACCATGATATCTCTTCAACATGGACACATGAAATAGCGGATGAACTCTCGATAGGTTAGGAGGTAAAGCCAATCTATAAGCCACTGGCCCTACATATTCAAAAACCTGAAAGGGACCAATGTATCGCGGACTTAGTTGGCCGTTCTTGCCAAATCTCATCACCCCTTTCATGGGTGATACCTTAAGAAGAACATTCTAACCAGTCTGAAATGTCATGTCTCTTACCTTATGATCTGCATACTTCTTCTATGTACTTTGGGCTGCTAGAAGCTTAGCTTGAATACTCATCACCTTATCTTGAGCATCCTTCACTAATTCAACCCCCAAAGATTTCACATCTCCGGCCTCGAACCATCCTATGGGTGATCTACATCCCCTCTCATATAATGCCTCAAACGGTGCCATATCAATGCTGGAGTGATAGCTATTATTATAGGAGAACTCACACAAAGGTAAGAACTTAACCCAATGCCCTCCAAAATCAATCACACACGCCCTCAACATGTCTTCTAACACTTGAATAGTCCTCTCTAACTGCCCGTCCATCTGCGAATGGAAAGTTGTACTAAAAGTGAGTTGTGTACCCAATTCCTCATTTAACTTCCTCCAAAACTTTGAGGTGAACTACATACCATGGCCTGAGATAATAGAAAGGGGCACCCCATGCAACCTCACTATCTCCTTCACATAAGCCTTAGCCAATTGTTCAACATTATAATTTATTCTGACCGGAATAAAATGGGCTGACTTAGTCAATTTGTCAACCACTACCCAAATAGAATCAAACCTCCCCAAGGTCTTGGGAAGACCAACCACAAAATTCATGGCTATCATTTCCCACTTCTATTCTGGAATTGGCATTCTCTGAAGCAAACATGCAGGCCTTTGATGTTCATACTTAACTTGTTGGTAATTTTGACACTTAGCCACAAACTCCGCTATATTTTTCTTCATGCCCGGCCACCAATAAATTCGCTTCAAATCTTTATACATCTTAGTCACACCCGGATGAATGGAATACCTCGAACCATGGGATTCTGTCAAATCCTTACCATAAAACTGAGCACACCTTCCGCATCAAGAATGGTCTCTTGTGCTTTACCAATCGCAGTCTTCTTCTTAAGCTCGTTCAAATTTTCATCCTCGAACTGTTTGGCCTTGATCTTCTCAATGAATGTGTCCCTAATCTCAATGCTAGCTAACACTCCACCTTTTTTTGAGATGCCCAACTGCTTGAATTTAAACTCCAAAGTCTGAATTTCCTTAGCCAAAGGTAGCTTAGATACACTTAAGCAAGCTAAACTACCCATACTCACTGCCTTTCGACTTAATGAGTCTGCCATTACATTAGCCTTACTCGGATGGTATTGGATGGTCAAATCATAATCCTTGAGTAACTCCATCCACCTTTTCTGTCTCAAATTCAGATCATTTTGGGTGAACATATGTTGTAAACTGCGATGGTCACCATAAAGATAATGTCGCCAGATCTTAAGAGCAAACACTATCGCTGCCAACTCTAAATCATGTCTTGGATAATTCCTCTCTTGCACCTTCAACTGTAGCGATGCTAATCCTGTATCAACATCGCACCCAAACCAGAATGTAAAGCATCACAATACACAATAAAATCTTTACCTTCCACCGGTAGTGCTAGAATAGGTTTTGTGTTTAGGAGAGTCTTGAGCTTTTGAAAGCTCTCTTCACATCTTTCAGTCCATTCCAAAGATACCTCATTTTTGGTCAAATTTGACGGATGTGTGGCAATAGAAGCGAAGTTTTTCACAAATCGATGATAGTAGCTAGCGAGCCCCACAAAACTCCTAACTTCCATTACAAATCTAGGCCGTACCCAATTCTTAACCACCTCAATCTTTGGGGATCTACCATTACCCCTTCCTTTGAAACTACATGCCCCAAAAAGGCAACCGAAGTCAACCAAAATTCACACTTAGAAAATTTCGCATACAATTTCTATTTCCCAAGAATACCCAGAATAACACGAAGATGGTCGGCATGCTCCTCCTCACTTTTTGAATTGACCAAAATGTCATCAATAAAGACTATAACAAACGAATCAAGAAATGGTTTGAACACACCATTCATCAAACTCATGAAAGTTTTGGGGGCATTAGTCAACCCAAACGACATAACTAGAAACTCATAGTGCCCATAGCGGGTTCTAAACGCTGTCTTGGGCACATCCCCAGGCCTTAGCTTTAACTAATGGTAACCATGCCTTAAATCAATCTTAGAGAAAATTGATGCACCTAGCAATTGGTCAAAAAGATCATCTATTCGAGGCAATGGGTACTTATTCCAAATGGTGACCCTATTTAATCGGTGATAATCTATGCACATTTTCATACTACCATTTTTTTTCTTAACAAACAAGACTGGAGCACCCCATGGGTAAGCACTAGGACGAATAAATCGTTTATCAAGAAGTTCTTAGATTTGGGCCTTAAGCTCTCTTAATTTTGTCAGAGCCATGCGATATGGAGGAATAGAAATGGGGCGGGTACCAGGTTCCAAGTTAATGCAGAAATCTATGTCTCTATCCGGAGGCATACCAGGCAAATTAGTAGAAAACACTTCTCTAAATTTTGACACCATGGTAATAGACTTAATAGAGGGAGACTCCACCTCAATATCCCTAATATGAGCCAAATAAGCCAAACAACCCTGCCCTACTAGTTTCCTAGCCCGAATGGAGGATATGATCTTAGCTTGCTTAGGCTTGTACACCCCTTCCCACTTTAACTTTTCCCTACCAGGGATCTCTAGAGTTACAGACTTAGTATTACAATTAAGCATAGCATAATAGGGAGGGACAACCAAGTCATGCCTAAGATTATATCAAAGTCAGTCATAACCAAAATCATCAAATCAGCCCAAGTCTGAAAAACCATAAACAAAATAGGACAAGCACGATAGACATGGGTGACTATGAAAGACTTTCCAACTGGGGTAAAAACATGGATGGGGGAATCAAGTATATCACAAATCATATTAAACTCTGAGGCAAATCGCACGGATACATAAGAATAAGTAGAACCTGGATCAAATAACACATTAGCCATCCAGTCACAGACAAGAATAGTATATGTGATCACCATGTCAGACACTTCTACCTCTGTCTTACCCGGAAAGGCGTAACACTGAACCCTGTCATCATGACGAGTGACTTCCCTGCCTGAGTGCATTGTACCTATGATTGCATTACCATTTCCCCTACCTCCACGCCCACCTTGTGTACGCCCTCGACCATTATTACCATTTCCCAAGGGTACCACCGCTCTAGTCTGCTTCTGCGCGGAATTCGACATGCGCTGATGAAGATAATCTATCCTCAAATGCCCAGGTTCTCCACAGTTATAGCAGGTACGATCAAACGATAGCCTGTTTCCCCCCGAAGGTGCGGCTTCCTGGCTATCCTGAATCAAATTCTGATGTGGAGTTTCTGAGTAATTACCTGTGAAGTGGGCATAGCGGACTGAATTTGTCGGGCTGCAAGTGTCGACCTCCCTGAACCTCTAGAGTAAGAACCTTGAAAGTTGCCTGAATTATTGTCTTTCTTAGCCAATGTCCTAGCTTGACCGTCTCGCCTCACCCCCTCCACTTTCTTCACAAAATATGTTACCTCATTAAAGTTTTTCCCTATAGAGGTCATATGAACAGATAATATCTGCAACTCAGAATTTATCCCTTTAACAAATAGACGGATCCTCTCTTCCTTAGTAGTCACCAATTGCGTAGCATATCTAGACAAAGCATGGAACTTAGCCACATAAGAAGCCACCGACATACCACCTTGCTCCAAAACCATGAACTCATCCTTCTTACAATCTCTCAAAGTCCGGGGCATATATTTTTCCAAGAACAGAGGATGAAACTGGGTCCAAGTGAGTGGGGGTAAGGTTGAAGATCTACATTCCAGATAAGCTCTCCACCACTGCTTAGCCTCTCCTTGAAGTTGGAAGGTCACAAACTCCACGACATGTTGATGGAAAATTACCAACTTGTGAAGCCTCTCATAGTAATCTAGGATGAACTCATATGCATCCTCACTCTCAGAACCATATAACACAGGCGATTTCAACTTCAAGAATTTAGTCAATATCTCATGCTCATTACCAGTCATAACCGGACCCAACAAAAAATGGAATAAGGCATCATTACCTCCAGTTCCACCCACCTTGGGGACAGTGATATCAATAGGGAGATTGGCGGGATCTTGAGTCGCTTGAACAGAAGGAAGCACTCAAGGAACAACCAATCCTTTCAAGAACGTCATCATATGTTCAGGTAACACTTGGTTTAAAGGAGAGATACCTGTAGTCTCAGCCTGCACCTCTTCCTCTTGTCCAACATCCTCTTCGTTCTCAACCTCAACATTAACCTCTATCTCTTCATGATACGCACGAGGGTTCTCATTTATGGGAGCATTCTCAATAAGAACTCCATCCCTAGTAGGAGTCACCCTTCCTCGGCCTCTACCCCTAGGTCTTCCTCTACCCCATCCTCGACCGCGACCTCTTGCTGTAGATTCCTCAGGTGGAGCATTGACGGGAGCTACGGGCCTAACGTTGTTGAAGCTACACTTAACCATTTGCGGACAGAAGAGTGAAGGAGGTTAGGTACCAATTTGAATTACCAGATACCAATTGGAATCAAGTTATAGCACAAAAGGAGACAAAATAAAGTAGAGAGATTTCCTAAAGTCATGTAGCCTGTCGAAGAAAAGTACAGACGTCTCTGTACCGTTCCGTGAGACTGATTGATGTTTCAAAGACACTTCATCCAATTCTAAGTGTCAATGATCATAAATCAATATAAACCCAACTAAATGAGTTGGGGTCGATCCCACAGAGAGTAACTTTCTTTTGAATTCTAATATGAAAGTATGACGATGACCTTTGCAGCTAAATAAACACCACACCAAAAAGTGTAGAAATCAAACTTTAGGAGGTTGTTACCAACACACTTCAATAATCAACAAGAAACAATTAAATAACGAGAGAACACTTGGGGGATTGACTAACCAACTGCCAAATTCAACTTAACGGGTGTATATCATTACCAACAATGTTAACTCGTCGTGGGTAGAATGGACTATAAGTAAAGAAATTTTCTCTCGAACAATTACCTTATTTTCGCTGAATTCTCACGAACCTCAACACTATCCATAATACGCCTAGCCCACTTTCTCATCAAATCTACTCTTTTGAGCAAGATACAAAGGCTGAATCTCAAGTTTCACTTTCTTAAGCTTAAACCGTCATGACCCACTACCAAGGATACCCAATTACTATGTTAGCTCTGTACTTCTCTCTCGAGCAAGCACAAAACTCTGAACTATATTACACTAAACATGAAATAATAAAGTTAAACCACAGTAATAATTCAGACCCACTTCATATTAACACTAAAATTCACTAATTGATAAGACTCATTCAGTCAAACACAACAATTGGTCACATTGTCAAACCCCCAAGGTTAGGGTTTTAGCCAATCATAGTAAAAAGATTAAATTCAATACCTGCCACATTTTCCATAGATGGGTAAATGAAATTCAAAAGTCAAAATTTAATAATATCTTCTATATTACAAAACCCAAATGAAAAACCTTGCTAAAATCACTTGAAATCAACAATAGCAATATTTATGATCTCTGTCTTTTGTTCCTCACAAATTCTCAATGCTTTCTCTCTTTTGCAAAAATCAATTTATACAATTCTGAGGTGTGGCTTTTTGGGACCAATGGGTGAGGAAATTCGGTCTTCACCGAGCGTTCGGCGACTCGCCGATCGTCCCTTTGTCTCGCCTTCATCCTTCACATCCTCTTTGTCCAACCACTGTAACTTTAGGTGAGCTAGATTGGGATCGTCATTTCATTTACGCGATACATCCTTTTGTCTTTTAACTCGCCCATCAGCATTCGTATGGATCTCCACCAATGCTTTCAGCGACATGGTTGTCCTTCGCCGATGTGGTCAGCGTCACGCCGAATGGAACTTCTACTCGCCGAATTTCCTCCTAATCTAGGCTAAGAGTACTGTAAATTTAGGCGATAGAAGAGCGACTTGGCAATCCGTCGAGTGATTTTGGTGATCATTAGGCTTGTTTTTCCTCTTCTCTTTTTCAGCTTGTGTTGTCCTTGTTGCCTATTTTTGTCCTAGCTTTGCTCCTCAATCCATTTATCTAAAAATCAAGGGTTTTTCATCAATTATTGGCATAGATTAAGTATTTGAGGACACTAATTCCATACAAACAAAGCTCTAAATGAGTCCGAATCTTGGACTCATCAACACCCCAACTTAAATTTTTTCTTGTCCTCAAGTAAAACTCAAGTTCAGCAGTTCAAAAAGAATGTCTCAAATAGTGCTACAAAAGAGTCAATCATGAATGCACACAACAAGACTCAACTTACGCATGCAAGGATCAATTGTGCACTCAAAGATTCAAGTTGTGACTCACTATCATCAAAGATTCTCAAGTTCACAATACTTGCTTCAAATGTAAGTTCAAGCTCAACAAAGATACTCAAATGCCCTCACACAAGAATGATTCCATATTCACACATAATTGTTCAACAAATTATAGTTCCGGAATCACATGCAACTCTCACACTCACAAAGATGAACACCTGCATGACTTCATTCATAGGTTTACCCTTATTTTCCAATCAACATTCACTTCAGTTCACTCAAGATCAGAAAGGTCTTTTCAAGGCTTGTAATAGGGTTGAGTGTAAATGTATGGTCATTTAGGCTCAGTGACTGTTATCCTAATGAAATGTGGTATGAACATCAATTGCTTTCCTTTTCTCCAACATTTTCACTTGTGTTCAAAGTTCACCCCATTATTCACTTCTAATGGAATACCGGACACCCCATTTATTTTGCAACTTTGCCATTCTTTTTCTTTGTCATTCTACTTTTCTTTTTCTTCTCTCCCTTTTTTCCTGTATGGAAGGGTTCCATCTTTTTTAAAACCATAGGTCAAAGGGGGACTTCTTCACACTTATTGATTTACCTTTTCTTTTCACCACACCCTCAACTTAGGCTTTTGGCCTAAGTTGGCTATTCAAACAAATCACACTTCATGAGGATTATGGGTGAATGGATAAAGAGGGGTTACAATTGCATCAAGTTTCTTCCGAGAAAAGGATGAGGCTCAAAAAGGGGTAAAAAAAAAATCACACACTCACAAGGTTGGCCACAAAAGAGGTATAATGTCAAATTGTTTCACTCTTCAAAATTGTTGCCTAAGATCATTTCAAGAGCTTGCATCACTTAATCAACCATACCAACGGGGTAAATTCTAGGTGTCATCACACAAGATTCACGGTAAGCTCATCACACAAGGCATTGGCACCAATATCAAACAAGACTCCACCCTTTTGCTAGTGTGCAATGTTCATCACATGAGACGTATTCGATAATCGGCTAATCACAACGAGATGCAAAAAGTTCACATATTGTCTATGCAACTTCATTTGGCCTCATCATAGTTGCGCATTTATTTTTTGTTTGATTAAAAGCACTATTCAAGTCATCATTATTGATCATAACCGATACTCAAATAACTAACATTTTCGAGCGAGTAAGGGACTCAATGACTGACCAAACACACACCCCTGCCAAAAGCATTAAACATCGTCCCCAATGTGAGTAGAGAACAGACAAGACCAAAAATGAAAAGTAAAGATAAACTTCTAGTATGTAAACACGCAGAGCAAGGTGACAAGGAATCTTTACTAAGCGCCCATTTGGCGAAAAATTATGAGAGTCGCCAAACCGCTCAGTGGTTCTCCCAATGGTCTGGATATCGCCATTAATTCTAGTATGCAACATGATCAGAAAGGGGGTGAAAAAGCGGAATTGAAGGAGTTCGCCGAACAGGTTGGCGCATCGCATAATGGTTATGCAACCTCGCTGAACTATCCATGGGTCAGGCAATCAAATCTGAGGCAGAAGGACAGGGAAAGTCAGTTCGCCCAATCACTTCGGCAAATCGCTGAGTGATATAGAATCCCCGCCTAATGTTTAAGTAACTCAGCTCCATTTTCAAAGTCCAGAAGGTGAACTATGTCGGGCTAGCCGAACAGATTCGGCGATCCTCCAATGGTGTCATCATCTTGCATAATTGCTTGCACATGCACAATCAACGCACATTATTTGAAATACTAACACTTGGGTTGCCTCCCAAGAAGCGCCTTATTTAACGTCGTGGCACGACGTGGAAATGCTCTCAAGCATCTTCCAGATACACCACCTCAATCAGAGAAATTTCTTGGCATTTGCCAAAGTACAATTTCAAGCGTTGCCCATTCACTTTGAATGTAAGTCCCTCTTTACCTTCGACTTCAATGGCACCATTTGTGAACACCCGCGTGACTCTAAATGGATCAGACCATTTAGATTTAAGCTTTCCCGAAAAGAGTCTGAGTCGAGAATTATACAGTAACACTGATAAGTCCACAAATTGGACTCATTTAGGGCTTATTTTGATAGAAATAGTGTCCTCAAATGCTTATTTTATCTCAATATATGATGAAAACGCTTAAGTTTCAGGTATTTGAAGTTTTAGTGGAATAATGGACACTTAGGCACAAAAAGGAACAAAAACGCTAAAAAGAACGAAGAAATTGAAGCATGAGCATCGCCAAGAACACTTGGAGAATCGCCGAAGGGACGCACTTCGCCCTTTGTTCCAGTGTGCGATGCCCTGAAGGAAGCGGATCAAAAGGCGATGAAAGGAGCAGTCGGCTTGTCGCTGATCAGTTCCGTAAAGTAGAAATATACCGCCCAATGATCCAGGACACAAACATGCTTAAGGCAAAGTACAAAAGGCGATGAACCAGAAGATAGGCGAATCGTCGAGTCGATCGGCGATCGCGACTAACCTCGCCGAACGATCCGCCGCAACACTATTTTCTGAAACTATAAATACTAGTTATAGTTTTATTTTTAGGGGATCCGAACATTATTGTAATTTTGAGACTTAGAATATTCGCTTTTTCATTTTTCTCTCAAGTTTGGAGAGGGTTTTTGGGAGACTTGAAGAAAGGAGTTCATCTTCCCCAAGTTGGAAGTGGGTCTTCTCTATTCTTGTTCCTTTGCTTAAATCAAGGTTTAATTTCGTATACCAATTTGATTTCATTAGCATTTTAGGTGTAATTGTCTATCTCTTGATGTATGGCTAAAAACCCCAATTCTTGGGGTGTGATTTAGCGAATATAGGCTAAGATTGTTGTTGGGTCTTGCTTGCTGATAGATTAGATGTAGTTTAATGGTGATTTCACCTAGTGATTGTGGTTTAATTTAATGGGTTTGTAGTTGCAAATACAAAACCACTCATGTGTTTTCGGCTTTCGAGAGAGAGAGGTCGCGAAACCATGACCACTGGACTGATGGCCTAAGGAGTGGGTCGACATGAGGTTCAGCCCGAGAGGGTGAGCCCTAGTCCCATATCCTAACACTTAGCTCGAGAGAGTGAGTGGGGTAAGGCGTAGGCTGGCCTTCATGCGGCAAATGGGTGTCCGAGAGGAACCTATTTGAAATGGGGTAAGTTACCCGAGGGGGAACTTATTTCCATCTAAAGCTTAGCCTAGTCCTATTGTCTTGTAAATTTCCTTTCAAAAACATGTACTCAATGATTTATATCATTATATATTGCGGTCACACCCCAAGAACTTTTCCCCATACTTAATTTTCTCTTTATTTTTGTTGTTGTAGCTACTTGTGACAAAACCCCCTTTGATATTTGACACTTTTGTGTCATCCACTTGAATTTACTTTGTTTCTATTCGATGATTTCTCAAACTACAGCTAACTAGAACAAAATTCTAGCCTAACTACTATTTTCACTACCACTCCCTTGGGACACGACCCCAAATTTTTAACATGTAAATAATGAAAATTTCTTCGATTTGAGAATATTATAGAATTCCATTACCTCTATCGTAATGGAGTTCCACTACATAATTGTTGTAATATTGGAAAGAAGATGGTAGATTGGAGGTGATTAATAATTTTTAATTTATAATTTGATAGTAATTTTATTTTTGATTTAACGATGATTTCATGATATAAATGGTGAACGATGGTATTCTAACAATGATTTGATGGAGGCTACGTCGGAGGATTGGTGGCGATGGCCGCTATGTCGAGGACTAACGGTGATGACGGCTACATCGAGAACTGGCAACGAAGAAGAGAAGAGAAGTAGTGAAGAAAGAAGAAGAAAGAGAAAAAAGAAAAGGAAAAAGAACATGAAGTTAATAAGAAAAAACAAAAATGAAACTAAAGATTAAAATTTAACACGTGACAGATAATAATTGGTGTGTGATTGTACTTTTTTCTTACAATTGAGGGTGGCTAAAAGTGAGATATTTGTAACACATTAAAATTGTTTAAGGGGGTACTAGTAGGAGTGTCAAAAGAATATGAAAAATAGACAAAATCGAACATAACCGTACCGAACCGATTATATCATTTTCAATAAAACAACAGACTTTTATTTAAGTGTATAACTGTCCCGAACAATTGGAATGGTTTATTTAATTTATAATTAAAAAAAAAATTCGAACCAAACCGAACCGAATAACCTTACATGTATGTAAATATATTTTATACATTAACAATATGTTGAATTCAATATATAAATATATTTTATAATATTTTTCAAATATAAATATAACCTAGGTCCTAAATACTATAATAGATAATACTTCATCAAACAACAAAATCTATGTAAGCACTCCAATTAAATGTTCAAGATAAAAAATACGGCAACAAGGTTTTACATTTTTAACATCTTGATGAAGAATTGAAGTGCTTAGAACATACTTGTGAAAGAAATATTTTAATAATAGTATATTTTGAGTTGATACTTTAAAAGTACAAAAAATTTGAAAATTAATAGAATCGTACCGATACCGAAGAGAGATTGATATGATTGAGATGATTTTGAAAAAAAAAATCTAATTTTGGTTATACATTATAAAATACCCAAAAAATTAGGATGATATAATTTTTAAAAAATAACCGATCAACCATTTCATTGACACCCTTAGGTAGTAGGATCCCTGCAAAGTTCAAGTGTCTTTTTAAAAAACAAGTCTCACTTTAATAGGATAGTTATGTGTTTTCTCTTATACCCTGTTTGGATTGACTTAAAAGTTGGTCAAACTTACTTAGAAGTCATTTTTAGCTTTTGAAAGTGTTTGACAATATTAAAAATAGCTTAAAATAAAGTTAGAAATGACTTTTAAAAAGTTATAAATAAAAAGTAGGTCTCACCTCCTTTTTATTTTTGATTTAAAAGTCATTTAAATTTGACTTTTTATTTTTTGAGTTAAAGACTACTTTGTTAAGCCAATTCAAACGAGTTTTAAAACTAATTTTAAGAACCTATTTTTTTAAGTTAAACCAAACGTACTCTTGAAAATAGAGTAGAAAGTACAACGGATTGAGTTTTGGACGGAGTATATATACACTCTGTTGTTTGATTGGGAACAAGTTATCTCAAGATTAGTTATCTTGAGGTTAGCTATCCTGGATAACTTATTCCACCATATATATGAGATAATTTATCCCATCACTATGATATAGATGGTGTAATAAGTTATCCCAAACATGACAACAAAACAAGATACAAAAAATTTATTCCATCACTCTTTTCTTCTCTCATCACTATTTATTTTTATACCTCATCCCTAACTACCCTAATATATAGAGAACATAATATGTGACTTTGGTAACCAAAAAAAAAAAAGAAGAAAAAAAGGGGGAACGAATATTTGATGAAATTTACCCCCAAATGACACAATTTATCTTGTTTAATTAGCATCTCTGATCAATTTAAGGTGGATCGAAGTAGGAGTATTTGTGAAATTGACAGGTTTTTGGCTTGGGATTTCTCTGATACTTGGGGTCATCTTTTATATCTATAGCAGAAAAAAAATGGAAATGTCAAAAACTCTGGACGAGTTTAGAGTTGGGTCTGTACCCACTGTGTTCTACATTCCAGACTTCATTACTGAGTCGGAACACGACCACTTATTGAAAACTGTAAAAATCCTCTCTTTACTCAACCAATTTATCCTTTTCTCTTTTTCATTTTCTTCCCAAATCTCTATTGTTTCATTTTTTTTTTTGTGTTGTAGATATACGATGCGCCAATTTCTAAATGGAAATCCTTGACAAACAGGAGATTGCAAAACTGGGGTATCTTGTTTTTTTTTAATATGCTCTAGTTATTCCTCATTTGAAAAAAAATACTATTCAGACTTAATTCTTTTGTTTAGTTTGTATTGGTATCCCATGGCAGGAGGCGTTGTGCATGAAAAAGGGCTTATAGCTCAAGACTGTACGTACACATTCAACCCTTTTCTCTTGTCTCACTATTAACATTTGAATTCAATTTCAAATTTCGGGGTTACCAGTTTTGCTTATCAAAGTTGAACAAACCTAAGAAATTGTGCAGGTTGCCACAACCACTTTCATTAACTTCCATATACTGACATTAAACAATTTTCAAGCATATGTTCGCTTAATTTGTGAATGACATGCAAATTATTTGGAGTGTGATACTTCAGTAGGTTTAACATTTCATAAGCTATGAAGCATTAAGGCCATATTAAACTACAAACTTCAGTATTGAGATATGCCTATAGCACACAGGAGTACAACACGACACTTCTGTACATTTCGTATCCTACAAAAAGTTGAAATTTGTAATTTCTAAAGGCATCAAAAATCATAGCTTGAGTATTGAAATTTCTGAACACTTGACCAAAGAGAGCATTAAATTAGGGAGGAAACATTCGTATTGTAAGAGGGAAGATGATGAAACGTGTGAGAGTGGATAAAGCAAAGAGAGCATTGCGGTACTCCAAAGAGGGATATGAGCGTACTGTTTCGAAATTTGACCTTGGATTGGATGATGGATTTCTTATATAATTTTTAGGTCCAAAGCTGTATGTTTTCTAGACCAAACCTCGTGACCTTATAGTTTGTTAGGTCATTTGTATCCAACAAGAAATTTCTTTTATATTTTTCAAGTTTTCTGCTATTGAGCAGGCATGTGCATAAAAGCGATAGGCTATATAGAGTACTATTTTTTATCAATCTCGTTTCAATTGGCCATAAAAACAACCACAAGATTATCAAAGGAAAACATAGAAGTCTAGGAGATTAAGAGAAGATGAAACTTTGTAGTTGTGTCCAATTCATTACAACAATAGAATCCAAAAGAACCTTCAAAAGATTGATAAATCATATGCCCAAAATGAGCCCCAATGTTTTATAGTTTTACCTTTAAAAAACCCATAACATTGACCAGAAAGTCCGTTAGTGAATATTTTCCCTGGATTGCCCATGACACATTGTGCATAGGGCTAATGCGTTGTGTCTAAGCCTAGTGGGGTGAGTTGGTGTAACTTCTATGCATGAATTTGGTGCAGTGGTTGTCAGTTTGGTAGAGTTGTGCTAATTTTTTGATGATGTAAGAAGTGTGTTAATAACAAAGCATCTAGAGGATGCAAGATTTACAAAAGTAGGGATAGTCAGTTCTAGAAAGGGCAAAAATAAAACCTATCATAATACATTAGAGCTAACAAAACCCAAGTATTATTCA
Organism: Solanum microdontum; assembly: GCA_036250385.1. Lineage (NCBI taxonomy): Eukaryota > Viridiplantae > Streptophyta > Magnoliopsida > Solanales > Solanaceae > Solanum > Solanum microdontum. The sequence continues at coordinate 40,042 of JAJONQ010035992.1, forward strand.
GGGTTATACAAAGGAGTAAGGTTAACCCAACTTTGACAGAGTATGTACCATCCATGCTGTTACCCCATTTGAGCATGTCATTTTTCAGGGGGTTGACAGCAGTAGACTGTAATCTTCCATAAGTGTTGCAAGTTCTTCACACTTCCAATCATTCTGGTTCCTTCTCAGTCTAGGGCACCAAGTATGCCCCTCTCAATTTTGCGAAACAGTGGAAAAGTTCCTTTTTTGTCTAGGGCACCAAGTATGCCCCTCCCAATTTTGTGACACAGTGGAATCGGGATTGGAGGCAATGGAGAATATCATAGGGTAGAGCTCCTTCAATAGATTCTGACCAAGCCAAGGGTCTTTCCAGAAGAGGATATGGTTCTATTGCCTATATGTACAGTTGTTTTAGAAGTGAAGTCAGTCCACAATTTCCTGATTTCTTTCCACAATCCACAACCATGAGGTTATCTACTAGTGTTGGTAACCCAATGGCTATCATGTCCATATTTAGCTTGGACCACTTCTTTCCAAAGTCCCATGCCCTCTTGATTATACCTCCAATGTAATTTCAAGAGCATGCGTTTGGTACTCCTAACCCACCTAGTGATTTTTGGATAGTAACCTTATCCCATTTCGCCAAGTGAAGCTTGTGGGACTCGTTATTGCCATCCCATAAGAATAAGCACCTAATGCTATCAAGCTTCTGCAATATTTCATCTGGTGCAGGGAATAAGGACATGAAATAAGTCGGAAAGCTGTCTAACACTCTGTTAATCAAAGTAATTCTGCCTCCAAGAGAGAGAGAGATTGTTGTTGCATGGTGGCCAGCCTTTTCTCAAACTTTTCAACCACCCTATTCCATACCTCAACAGATCTGTAGCTAGACCCCAATTGGGTAGGTAGTTGGGAAAGTCCCTGTATTGCAACACATATACTCTGTCATTTCTTCCAACCCATTAATCATATTCACCAGATAGATAACACTCTTAAACATGTTGATATGGAGACCAGAGAGAGCCTCAAAGAGCATTAAGGTGACAATGAAATATTGAACCTGTGACCTCTCCACAAAATATAAGAGTGTCATCAGCAAACAATAAGTGTGATACTGAGGTTAATTGGCCAGTTCTGCAGCCCAAATCTGATCACGCACTGAATCATGATCAGTAGAAAGTCCAGCAAGTGTAAGAACTAGAAACAACGTCTGTCTGTGTTCTTGTTGTTTGTCCACATTTGTAGTGATTGGCATCAACGTGTCAAATTCCTCCATGACTGCTTGTACCTGACCCAAATAAGTAGACATATCGGATTCTTGTTTCTTTAAGCTAGTCATTCTAGATATCACATCATAGAATCGAGATATATCATTAGTATATAAAGCACGGGCCTTTTCCCAAACTGAATAACATGTTTGGGATGAGCGAAACAAGGGCATCAACTTGGAATCGATAGATCGCCATAGGAGACTACATAATTGAGCATCAACCTTCTCCCATTG
>JAJONQ010035993.1:0-22469 GCA_036250385.1 Solanum microdontum
GGTCATACTTTTTAGATGATTCCTTAATGGTTTTTAGCATATACTTGTGGATCCACTTAGTTGAGAGGTTCTATACCCCGGCAAAGTATATGACAGTTCTGACAGCGTGGGTGAGACGTTGTATCATCACATAGCTCATAGTGATGGTTGTTGGTTAGAGAAACTCCACAGAGTTATATTGTATTTATATGTAAATACAAACTGAGTTATTATTGTATTCTTCAATACATTGAGTTGCTATCTACTTTTTTAAAAGCTTTCAATATATATTTAATCTTTTACTGTTGCTTTATCCTTGAGTATCATGAGTTGAGTACCTTTGAGTTAAGTATCATATCTTTGAGTTGAATATCTTATTCTTGAGTTGAATTGAGTTGAGTGAGTTCAGAAGAGCTAAGTATGTTTCATTTTTATCAAGTTCAAGCCTATGTTTATACTTTAGAATTTCCTTTACATGCTCGTACATTCCACGTACTGAGCCATTTGGCCTTCATTGTTTCATGATGCAGATACAGGTATTCAAGGTCATCAACATGAGCTTCGTTGATACCACATAGAGTTCGAGTTAGCTATGGTGAGACTCTTTGCTTTCGAAGGGTTCCACTTGTACTTTCAGTTATTATTAGTTGTTAGGATGTCATGGATATTGTCCCGACTTCCATCTTTGTCAGTTAGAGGCTTCATAGATAGAAAGTACAGTTAAGTTTGTTTCATTTATCTTATTAAATATTTTAAAGACTTGAGCTGCCTATTGTTGGCTAGTTGAATATTCTATTTATATTCAGAATAAATTATTTGAGTTAAATCTTTGTATTTGAGTTTCATGAATTTTATTCAGTTTTTAAGTTTTTGTATGCTTGAGTTTGTCTTCCACTTGTAGTCAGCCAGGATGAGGGTTCTCTTGGGGACCAGCAATGGTTCTCGAGTGTCGGCCACATCTAGGGTGTAGGCTCGGGTCATGACAATGAACTCAAGCACCTTTGCTTCCCTCATCTCAAGGGGAAATAACCTATTAATAAAAGCAGCCTTAAACTTCTCCCAATCAAGAGGACCCGCATCTTCCAGTCTTCCTTATTTCCATTGATTATACCATATTTGAGCAACACCTTTTAGTTGATAAGCGGCCAACTCTGCCTTTTCCACTAGCGTCACTCCCATGATCATCAAGACCTTGTAGACCTCATCAATAAATTCTTCAGGATCTTCCTCAACCTTAGAACCTTGAAACTCTGGAGGATTCATCCTTATGAAGTCCCTCACTCTAGAAGCCGTCGTACCTACATTTGGGTTCACGGGGACCACAACCTCCCTATTGGGTTGGGCCGTCATGGCTTGAGCCAACACTTGGAAAGTAGCCCTAAACTCCGCATTTGATATTTGTTTGGCCAAAGGATCGGCCGGAACTTGAGGAGCTTGGGGAGTAGCTTCTTGTTCCGCATTTTCCTTACATTCCTTCTAGTATAAGCTCTTCGAGTAGACATATCCTGTAGAGCATCAGGTAAGGATTAGGAGAGAGACTTTATAGAGTTAAACTCTATCGCATGACTTTAAAGTAATGAAAGAAGTGGAGTTCCCTAACCATCTTGTAGCCTCTCATTCATAAATGTGGAGCGCTTCACACTCATGAACAAGACTCTAATAAACGTGGCTTATGAGACATCCTAGGACCATTCTAAACTTTGTGCTCTGATTACCAAGTTTGTCACGACCCATGGGTACACTCTAGATGGAATATGGTGTATAGGACACCGAGAGACCCCATACAAGACACTTAGAATTCATAACATAATAAATAGAACATAAGAAGTAAGGACAACATTTCAAAGTCCAAACATTTTATAAAGAAAAGTGGAAGTCTAGACCCTTTGTCTGTTTAGCCATCTAATACAATAGAATGAAATTGGGCCTAGCCCATACATCATGTCCAAAATCGAAAAGTAAGACAAAAACTGAAAATAATATAACTCTGTCCTCGAGCATGAGGACTCACCAAAGCTTGGGAAATCAGCCAAGCCAATCACTAGCCGCGAAACTAAGAACCCTAAATATTAGACCCTACATTTGGGGAAATATGCAGGCAAGAGTATGTGTTAGTTCAAAAAAATGTACCAAGTATGATAGCCATGCATAAAACATTTAAATCATGCTAAAACGGTACATTTCATGACATGCATTTGACCAAGCTAAAACATGCTATAAGAAGGTTAGAAAACATAATTCATAAAACATGGTCAATGCAAGCTAACATCTTTCAAACGTTTGAACACATATGAGATACTTCTTGAAGTAATATTAGTTTATTATTCATATTATTGTGGGAATGAGCCTTAACCGACATAAATACCATTTGAGCTATAACATGATCCTCCGGTGTCTCCCATACCGAAAAGGGTTGTCCTACTTGCCAAGGTAAGGACAATGAACTTCTAGCTTAAGTGGACCATTAGCTAATCATCCTACGGGGCACATAGTTTAGGGGATAAGAAGATTGCTACTAGAAACCCTACCTCTACTAACGGGAGAGCTTCCATCTCAAGAGATTACTTCTAGAAACCCGGCCTCTACTAACGGGAGAGATTCCATCTCAATATAAATATCCACTTGGTGCTAAGCATATGTCCCACGGAATAGTCATTCTTACTTATTCTTATCATTCATGGAAAGGTACAACTAAGTATCTGATCAAAGCTAAGTTTCATTAGGATAGATCCTTATCTTTGATTCAATTAGGTGAGAAAACCTTTCAACCTTAGAATCCTAAATATGTGAGAAGACCTTTCACAAGTCATGTTTTTAGTGTGTTTATAAGAAATCCTTTCAACAGCACAACAACAATCATCATCATTGATACTTTACTCTCAAAGCATCCTTAAAAAATTTACATTATTCTTATGAAAACATGCTTAACTTCATAATCTCCATCTTCATAATTCAAAACCCACATTACATCATCATAATTGGGAAACATGGGGATTTACATGGGTTCATGGGAAACATCATAAAAATCATAGTATTTCATCGATTCATGCATAATAGAACATAATTCAATCATTTAAATCTACTTTGAAGAGAACCCATGGAAATTGAAGAAAACCCTAACTCAATTGGGAATTTCTACCTTCGAAAATAGGAGAATTTAGGAACTCCATGGATGAAAGGAATCCATGGATGAAAACTATCATACCTCAACTCCAAATGCTTATCTTCAATGGAGGAATTGCGACCTTGACTTGAAACCCTAGATGAATCCTTCTTCTTTTATAAGTTTCTAGAGAGAGAATATTTGGAGAGTTCTTCTTTTTGTTGAATTTGGAGAGAATGATTTCTATTGGGATATTTGGGGGTAAAATCCTTATATATGGGTCTTACTTAGGCAAAATGACGTAGTATAGGATTAAAATAATTAGGTAAAGACCCAACTACCCCTTAATAACCGCTAGACCCTGACCCACATAGGCTGATCGATGGACCGTGGACTGGCCTACGGTCCGTCCTGCACGAGCATCGCAAACTTTAGAGATTTTTGGCTCGATCTACAGACCCTGGACCACGAACCATGGTCTGACCGACGGTTCGTTGTTCAGGTCGTGGTTCCTCCCTCTGCCAACTTTTGGTTGGCCAACCCACGGATCTACCTATGGTCCGTGGTTTAACCTGCGGGCCGTGGTTGGCCTTCGTGGATGGCATCCTAAAGTCCTGAAAAATGGAAACTTTTCCCTAGCTCGAATCTGAGGTGTTACAAGTTCACCACTACGGTCCGTCAAAATTTATACGTACCATAAGTCAAACCGTCAATCCTAACTAAGGCTATTTTTTATGCTTCAGGATGACGGGGCTTGACCTACGATCCTTAGGAATCCTTACGTTTAGTAGATCAAAGTCATCAACGAAAACATTAGCAGTTTTTAGGACCAACTTGCATGCAATACACATTTTCAACATCAACCCATCCTATCCTTGTCTGATTATGCATCTTAACATAATTTCATGTAATTCCTTCATCCTGCCCTGTTGACTCAGATATTAGCAGCTATTGGGGAAATGCGTTAGGCACCAACACCAGCCTCAGTCCAGCTCCAGCGCCGCAGAGTCAGCCTGCCGCAGCGGTACCAGAGGTTTCAGTCGCCACTAGTTCATGTGGCCACCCTACCTAACTTAAAGGACAGGGCGATGCCACTGCGCGAGCAGAAGATGTTCGGGGTATTCCAGAGGTTGGCACCGCCGATATTCTCAGGGGCGATTGGGGAGGACTCCCACGAATTCCAGCTCACTTGCTAGGAGCAGTTATATTCATTAGGCCTCTTGGAGTCGAGAGGAGCCGACTTCACCGTTCATCAGTTCCGTGGGCCAGCCAGACAGTGGTGGTGCTCGTATCAAGAGTCCAGGCCAGCAGGATCACCTCTTATATCTTGGCGTGAGTTCTCAGAGGCTTTCTTGGCCCGGTTCATGCCACGGAGCGTCATGGATAGGCTTCATGATCAGTTCTCCAGATTGAAACAAGGCCCTATGACCGTCTCAGAGTACGAGGCGAGGTTCCATGAGTTGTCTCGACATGCTACCATGATCCTGCCCACGGAGGAGGAGAGAGTTCGTTGTTTTGTACGTAGGTTGCGGTACCGTCTGAGGGTCGACACAGAGCATTTGGTTTCGACCGGCTGTTCATTTCTTTATGTGGTTAACCAATCCCGATCCATGGAGCATATTCATCGTGAGGCCCAATGGGGCAGCGATAAGAGGGTACGCTACCAGGGCAGTTACAATGGGTCCTAGAATAGAGGTAGAGACTGCTATAATAGGCCCCACCAGAGATTCTAGCAGGGTCAGTCCAATCGACATATTCAGGCGGCATTATCAGTTTCTGAGGGAGGCCAGCATCAGTAGGGTGGTCCTAGTTCAGGCCAGAGTTCGAGGGGATCAGATTCCCTCCCTTCCTACCGCGGTTGGGTTCCTTGAGGGCGTTCAGCATCGGGGTGTTTTGATTGTGGTGCTCTTGACCATTGGTCCAAAGAGTACCCCCGATGAGAGTGAGGGGAGATTGTACCAGATCCCCTTGCACCTAGACAAATTTCAGCAATGCCCCCTCCAGCTAGAGGTGTTGGTCAGAGCCAGGACCGTCGGGATAGCCGACAGGGTACCAGAGGTGGAGCTCGGGGAGGTAGGTCAGGTGGTAGATCGAACACACCGGGCAGAGGTGCTTAGGGCCATTTTTACACAGCCCCGGCAAGGGCGGCGACTGAGGCATTTGACGATGTTATCACAGGTACGCTTTTATTATGCCATCAGCCTGCTACAATATTATTTGATCCTGGGTCCATATTCTCGTATGTATCTATTTATTTTGCTCCCCGATTGGGTATGAGGTCTGAATCTTTGGCAGAGCCAATTCATGTTTCGACCCCAGTGGGTGAGTCCTTAGTAGTGCATCAGGTATTGTGATCTTGCTTAGTGACTATCCAGGGTTATGATACTAGAGTTGATCTTATTCTGGTAGATATGGTTGATTTTGATGTGATTATGGGCATGGACTGGTTATACCCCTACCATGCGGTCTTGGATTGCTACGCCAAGACCGTTACTTTAGTCATGTCTGGCATTCCCCCAGTGTTGTGGCAGGGTGCTTATAGTCACACATCGACGGGGATCATCTCTTTTATGCGGGCTAGACGATTGGCTGCTACTAGGTGTTTAGCTTATTTGGTCTATGTGAGAGATGTGAGTAGGGAGGGCCCTTCAGTTGACTCAGTTCCTGTGGTTAGAGAGTTTGCAGATGTTTTCCCTACAGACCTACCTGGCCTACCCCCAGAGCGTGCCATTGATTTTTCCATAGATTTGGAGCCCGACACCCATCCTACTTCCATTTCGCCTTACCGGATAGCTTCTGCAGAGCTCAAGGAGCTCAGTGTTCAGTTAGAGGACCTCTTAGGTAAGGGGTTCATCCATCCGAGTATGTCACCTTGGGGTGCTCCTGTTTTGTTTGTGAAGAAGAAGGACGGGACTATGAGGATGTGCACTGACTACAAGCAGCTGAACAAGGTGACGGTGAAGAACCGTTACCCCATGCCTCGTATTGATGACTTGTTTGATCATCTTCAGGGTGCCACCATGTTTTCTAAGATTGATTTGAGGTCCGGGTACCATCAGCTGAGGATTAGGGTAGCAGACATCCCTAAGACCGCATTTAGGACTCGTTACGGCCACTATGAGTTCCTTATGATGTCTTTTTGGTTGACTAATGCCCCTGTCGCCTTCATGGACTTGATGACACATGTGTTCAGGCCATACCTTGATTCATTTGTTATCGTTTTCATTGATGACATACTGGTATACTCGCGAAGCCCGAGTAAGCATGAGCAGCATTTGAGGATAGTGCTCCAGACTTTGAGAGATCAACAACTTTATGCCAAGTTCTCAAAGTGTGAGTTTTGGTTTGAGTATGTAGCATTCTTAGGTCACGTGGTGTCCAAGGAGGGTATTAGGGTTGATCCGGCGAAGATTGAGGCTATTCGTGATTGGGATAGGCTCACTTCTGTTACTGAAGTTCGTAGCTTCGTCGGGTTAGCGAGTTACTACAGACACTTTGTTGAGGACTTTTTTACTATTGCAGCCCCTTTGACTCGGTTGACTCGCTAAGATGTACCCTTCGTGTCGTCAGAGGAGTGTGACATGAGCTTTCGAAAGTTCAAGGAGTTGCTTACTACTGCTCCTATATTGACTCTTCCAGTTGAGGGCGAGGGCTTCACGATATATTGTGATGCATCTGGCATTAGTTTGGGTTGTGTATTGATGCAGCGAGGCTGGGTTATAGCTTACACATTGAGGAAGCTTAAGCAGCATGAGCGCAACTACCCCACCCATGACTTGGAGTTGGCGGGGGTTGTTTTCGCACTTCTGATTTGGAGGCACTATCTATATGGGGTTTGTTGTGAGATCTACACTGATCACCGGAGCCTCCAGTACCTTATGAGTCAGAGAGACCATAATTCGAGGCAACGTCGCTGGATTGAGCTCCTGAAGGACTATGACCTCTCTATTCTCTACCATCCTGTCAAGGCGAATGTAGTGGCGAACGCCTTGAGCCGAAAGACGAGGAGTACGTAATCTAGCCTTCCTTTCTGTTTCGGAGCGACCGTTGGCTTTGGACATCCATTCCTTAGCTAACCGGATGATCAGACTTGATATTTCAAATTCCAGGCGGGTGTTAGCCTATGTGGGAGTTCAGTCGTCTCTGCAAGATAGGATTCGTGGCTATTAGTTCGAGGATTAGTCTTTGGTGGCACTTAGAGATAGGGTGTTAGCAGGTGATGCTAGACAGGCTACCTTAGATTCGGGTGGGGTTTTGAGATTTGATGGTCGATTGTGTGTTCCGAGAGCTGGGGGATCGATTCAACTGATCTTGAGTAAGGCCCATGATTCCAGATATTCCATTCATCCGGGGATGGCTAAGATGTATCATTATTTGAGGCAGCATTATTAGTAGAGTGGTATGAGGAGAGATATTGCCGACTATGTATCCCGTTGTTTGTGCTGCCAGCAAGTGAAGGCAGAGCATTTGAGGCTTGGTGGCGAGTTCCAGAGATTACCTATTCCGGAGTGGAAGTGGGAGCGTATCACTATGGACTTCATTGTGGGGTTGCCTCGAACTTCTAGAGGTGTTGACAACATTTGGGTCATCGTGGATCGATTGACCAAGTCAGCACACTTCCTTCCTATTCATACTACTTTCAGTGCCAAGAGGTTGGCTCATATCTACATTAGGGAGGTGGTCCGTCTTCATGGCGTGCCTGTTTCTATCATTTCAAATCGGGGTTCACAGTTCACTTCCAGCTTTTTGAGGGCTTTTTAGGAGGAGTTGGGCACCCGTGTCCACCTTAGCACAACTTTTCACCCACAGAAGAATGGCCAGTCGGAGCGTACTATTCAGGTCCTTAAGGATATGTTGCGGGCCTGTGTTATGGATTTTGGAGGTCAGTGGGACCAGTTCTTGCCTTTGGCGGAGTTTGCGTACAACAACAGCTACCACTCTAGTATTCAGGTGGCCCCGTTTGAGGCCTTATATGGTAGGCGTTGTCGCTCTCTAGTTGGTTGGTGTAAGTCTACAGAGCTTAGGCCACGCGGTACAGATTTGCTTCAGGAGGCCTTGGATCAGGTAAGGGTGATTCGGGATAGGCTCAGAATGGCTCAGAGTAGACATCAGAGTTATGCGGATTATAGGCGTCGGCTGATGAGGTTTGCAATTGGCAATCGGGTATTTCTCCGAGTATCGCCCATGAAGGGCGTGATGAGATTCGGGAGACGAGGCAAGCTTAGCCCCAGGTATATAGGCCCTTTTGAGATTTGAGAGAAGTTGGCGAGGTTGCCTATAAGTTAGCCTTACCTCCAGCACTATCGGCTATCCACCCAGTTTTCCATGTTTAGATGTTGCACCGATATGTTCCAGATGAGTCTCATGTGCTACAGTATGATTCAATTGAGTTGGATGATCATCTAACCTTTATAGAAGAGTCGGTTGCCATTCTAGCCAGAGATGTCAAGCAGCTGCGGTCGAGAGCCATTCCTGTTGCTAAGGTCCATTGGAGGCATCGTCTAGTCGATGAGGCTACCTGGGAGACCGAGCAGCAGATGCGGGAGCAGTTCCCTAGCTTATTTGAGCCCTCAGGTATATCCTTATCCTTTATTTCAGAGACGAAAGTCCTTTTTAGTAGTGGATATTGTAATGACCCTCCTGGTCATTTCTACATCTTGCCTTCTGTGTGTCATTTAGAGCGTTCATGTAGCGACCCCAAGTCATTTATAACTCGGTCACCTGGTCGTTCATTTGGTTATGGTGCGAGTTTTAGTGTTTTGGCGTTTATAAACCTTGAACGATCATTTTCGATCAAAAGTTCAAGAAGACGACCTCAGGATAAATTCTGACGGTTCCATCAGCTCCGAAATGGCCAAATTAGGCTAGTATCGAGGCCTTTGATGCGAGTTTGGACCATTAGGCATTTTAGCCTTTGAAATTTGGCCTAAGGTTGACTTTGGTCAATATTCTTGGAAAACGCACTCAGATGAAAATTCCGTCAGCACGGTTAGTTCCGGAGTGTCGAGTTTGGTCAAGAACGACCTTTCGTTCGCTTCCCGAGGCTTCCGATCTAATCCTGAGGCCCGTTGTGGATTTGGGTAAATATGAATTTGGGTGTGAGATCCACTTTTTATCGAGATGACCTCTGATGGAAATTTCGACTGCACCGTTGAGTCCAGAATGTCAATTTTAGTAGGATAGCATATCTTTTTTATTTTTATCGGGTTCCGAACGAATTACGAGCAACCCGTCGGAGACTTTGGAGAATTTACCCAAAGCTGAGTTCTGGTGCAGCTCTTTAGAGACCAGAGTTTGGGCCTTTAATGACCAACTTTTGGGTTTTTTGCGACCAGTTTCACCCTTTATAAAACCCCAACTTAGCTCTATTCCTCATTTTCTTTAAAGTGCGATAACTTGAGCTTTGGAGCTCCAATCTGGGCGATTCAAAAGACAAAGTTATGAGATTTTTCGAGGACAACTCGTTGGTGAGCTTGGAATCTGATTTTGGATCCCTGTTCAAGGTAAATTTCACAAAATACCTGCTGCCACAACCCCCTTTTTGTGAGCTTCATTTTGGGATTTTTGAGACTTGTTTTATCATCTATTTTAGGTCCAATTTCAGCGATTCCTGAGTCCATTTTGAGGATTTTTTCGAGGAGAGCATTGTGGTGTTGTCGGAATTCACTGTAGACCGCCGTTTCTGGTAAGTATACTGAATTAACTGTTGTCCCATTTCTTTAGTTCTTGAGGAAAATTTTGGTTTTGGTTGCATGTTGACTCTGTGTTTTTCCGAGCCCCGAATTGTGTCCCATCATGGAACACAAGTTCGGGGAGCTATTAAGAACTTATTTTTAGGGTTAATTCCAGAATTTTCAAAGCAGGTCTAAATTTCCCCATTTTGACCCAGAAATTGGTCCGTCTCCGTTTCTTGCGATTTTAGTGTCTAAACAACCGTAATAACATTGTGACTCTATTTTTTATAGTGTATCAGCGTTTAGAGGCCGTTCGGAAAGGGAAGGCTCCGGATGAGTGATTTTGGAGCGCGCGTGATGGGCCTACAAGTAGGCTACGGTTTCCCTCTCCTAGATTGAGCTTGAGAATGTAGATGCATGTTTATTAGTTGGGATTTGGGTTGGGTAGTTATTGAATCATGCATAGGTGTTTAGAAATCATGTCTCCGCCTCTTTCAGGAATCATCGGGTAACTGTGAGCATGTTATGTGTTACTAAATGACCCTCCTTGCTATGTGGAGGGATTGTATGCTTAATTACTATTTATTTGAAGCATGTTGGGCCTTAGTTTAGGTTTGACTAGAGCTTGCCTTAGAAATGCATGATTAGGAACCGATAGGCCTTAGTTTTGCCTCGATGTCTCTCAACCGACTTAGATCCCTATAGACTGGTGTAGTAGACTTGAGTCTAATAGTTTGGGCCGTAGTTAGGCAAAACGCTTGCTCTAACGATAGTTATCCTTATTTCCTAGATCTTACGGCTTCATGAGTTACATCGGTGACACTAGTTCGGCTTTGCGATTTAAATTTGTTTTTTGATTCGGTTCCAAGGACTTACATTGATTGGCTAAGTGTGGACGGCGTTCCACGGACATTTATGAGCATGTTTCGATTGGTACTCTTTCAATAGCTACATTGGCTCCTTTATAGAGCATCCGGTTAAAGGTTTGGCCTCTATCGCCCAGATACTTATATAGAGCATCCGGTTAGAGGTCCGGCCTCAGCTACTTGATACTTGTGATTGGTTACTTGGGTATTTCTGGTGAGCATCCGGTTCGAGGTTCGGCCTCCATACTGTCATATTCTAATAATTGAGGTAGAGGTTCTGGTTCGATGTTCTTCGTTTTTGGGTTCTCATATGCACTTTTCTTTAGTTATAGTTATTCTGTGTACTCGTCGGGCTTATGGGGGTCGTTCGGGTTTTTAATTAAACTTGTGCACGAGTGTACCTTTTGGGCTTATGGGGGTCCAGTTAGGTGTAGTAAGCTTATAGATTACTTTAGTTAGTTCTTTCTACACTCGTGTGCATTCCATTGTTACTTAGATTTATGTTCCTGACGTCTGTTTGTGTTATTCCTTCTTTTCATATTGCCTTTACTTTTCAAGTTCAGTCGGCGTATGATGTCTACTGGGTACCTACTGTTTTGGTACTCATGTTATGCTTTGCATCTATTTGTGATGCAGGTCCGGGCACAAGTGGCCAGCGTTGATCCAGTTTGGAGTAGTCTGATCCGGAGACGGGGGTGAGCACACAGCGTTTTGTACTATTTCAGTCTCCATCTGTATATATTAACTTGTCTTTTACCTTCCGAGACAGTCCAATCTTTGTGGTCCACTTTTGGGACTTGTACTCATTTTGTTAGTAGCTTTGTATTAGTGAATTGCAGGTTCTGGGAGGGATCTTTATTAGTATTTATGTTTTGGGTTGCTTCCGCCTATTTATATTGTTATCGTAAATTTTGCCTACTCTTGTTTAATTTCTGCCCTCAGTCCCATTACTTGTTGTTTTGGGTTACGGGTTGGCTTACCTACTGGTGGGTTATAGTAGGTTCCATCATGACTCGAGGAATCGGGTCGTGACAATACAAAAACATAATTTTCATATCAAAATATCGACCACTAGTCTATTAACACATACATAGTAATGCTAAAAAACTATGCAAAAAAAGTACCAGTTCCAACAAAACTCAACAATGCCATTAATATAAACACCATTAAAAGTCGACCAAAATACAGTAAGAACTTTCAAATCGATAGGCCAAATAAACATAAAAAAATCAAAATTTCTACGCATTATCCAAAGCAAAACGTAGTAATGATTACGAATAAAAAGCATGAACTAAAATGGGTCAGATTTTCAGAACTTTAAGCAAAAATCCAAACTTCGCTACACTATCGCAATAAAAAAAATTAAATAGGCTAAAAGTTATTGAAAATACGATTAAACTTACTTGAGAGGAAGAAGATTCCAAAAACATCCAACTGAACTTGGGAAGAAGATCGAAAAAGATTCAACTGACTTGGGGAATGAGATTGATGAAACAAAAAATCTTCACTTCACTTTCCAAGAACGATTATAGGATCTTACTTTTCTTTATGTTTTCAATAATGGAAGATGGAAGTTTGTTGGAGAATGATCAGTTTTATGGAGGTTGATGATTTCGTAAAGCAGGCTTATGGAAGAAGACAAAGAGTTCTCTGAAACGTCTGAGGTTTCTTCGGAAAATGTTTATACCTAATATTATTAAATATTTTTTTATACTTCTTGGGATTGTAATTTAATTTTTATTATGGAGGGATGAATTTATTTAATGTTGAAGTGTTGGGATGAAAATAATATTTTATATACTTGTATTTTTATCCCCAAGTTCATATAATGATGAAAAGGCCTATGACCCCACAACCCAACCTCACTTTTTCACTTTTTCTATCCATAACCCTACAAATTAACTTAAAAAGAAATTAGGTTGCTATTGTTCAAATTAAGCTTTAAAGGTGTCCCCAGTATCAATTCTTCTCTACTTAGTTACCTAGGTGAGAGATCCTCTTCTTTGGTCAGCTTATCAAAGCATCTCCAATATATCATCATCATCATCCCCATCAGATACGTCATTTTTTCAATAAATATCATAATCTATAGTTGGACTAAGTCCTGAAATTATAACTTTGGTAGCATGACTCTTAGCCAGTACTCCCATATCTTGTGTCATAACAACTTGTTGATTAACACGCTTCCACACTTATAATTAGGCCTTAGCACCCATGAACAATTAGGAATTAATCACCAGGTATGAACTTACACACATAAAACAGGATGGTATTACAAATAACCGAACAAGGACAAATCAGGTTAGGTGGTAAGCTTAACAACTATAGTAATGAATTTGAAGGCGTTGAGGCTGTAAGGAATCAATATACATTTGACAGAAAGATATCATGGATTGAAAACATAATGGCATATTAGGAAATATCATCAAATTTTCCAAATTACGAATTGACCTTAAGAGGTTGTCTAGCACTGGGAAGGAAAGTTTTTAAATACAAGAACCTATTGTCAACCATCTACATTACAACAACGATAAGAAGACGCCTTCCTCTTCCAACATCAAAATGGAAATCACCTAAATAGAAAAATGAGGTAGAAGATAAAACAGGAGCTCTATTCACAATCAACATAAAAAGACTGGAGACATTTGGGACTGAAAACTGACTTCAATCAACCAGGATGAGAGTATTAGCTCATTCGCACAACGAACGCTTATCAAAAGATCTTTCACTATGTTTTCATCCATTTCATCAGATTCATCACAGTAGATATCAAGATTGGCATGATTCAAAGATGAAAAGTCCCCAAGCTAAATCTTCGTATGACTAAAATCCCCAAAAATCGTTAAATGTTCAACATATGGAGCAACAATTTCAGAGCAACATGTATCGCCTTCGAATAAATACGAATTCCCGTCACGATGATCGTGATGGATCAATTGCAGTTGTGTACATTTTGGAGAAGCCATGTGCAAACCATTAAAACCACAAAATTCACGTAGCTTCAAAGATTCCAATTGAGGACAATTTGACATTATTTGTTTAATGTGTTCATCCCGGAGAAACAAACTTTCCAACGTGAAACTCTTTAGAGATATACAATTTAGTACACAATCTTCAAATATTTTGCAGTTATCGCAGTTGAGTTTTATAATCGATTAACTACTACAGAGAACACCCCTTGCCATAAAATTACATTATATATAAGTCAAATTTTGATTGTGTATATATATGTTGACACCTCTTAACACAAGGCCAAGATGGTTTAGTGCATTGGTTAAGGTGTTCCAAAAGTTCCTTAAGGTCAATCATTGACACTCTTTGAAAATCCTGACTCCGCCACTAGTGGAAAGTATTTGTTTGTTCTTGCTTCTTTCTTAACCCTCCGCCTCTTTGATTTAGGATTCATACTGGTTCCATCAACAACAGCGGATAAAGAACGTTATTCCCTTCTTATTCAAGCGATCAAAGAATCAATCTTCCACCCATTGTTTACCAAAAATCATCAACGCGGCAACGTCATCGTCAGTACCGTAAGAGGAATTGCCGTTGAAAGAGATGGAAGAAGGAAATCCTTATAGATTTTTATAGGTATGAAAGGCGGTGTAAGAAAGAAATTAGAGTGAAATGGGAGCGTTCACTGTTCATTAAGGAGAAATAAAGTTTACTTTCTTTTCTTTTTCTTAGAAGACAAGCACCACCTCTTCAAAATATCTATTTGTTTAATTTTTGTAGCTATTTTTTTTATTTTTAAGTGTAGCTGAGGTTTTAACCGCTGCAAATTTAATAAAATAAGCGAAGGGTGTAGAAATCCCCTTAATTCCCTACAAATTTAATAAAATTAGCGGAGGGTACAGAAATCCCCTCAATTTGATACAATTTGCAGATGTTGAATGTAACCTCGAAATTAAACCTCCACAAATCACGTGTTTTTTGTAGTGTTCTATTCCAGAATCTTTTCAGATTAGAGTTGTCGTATACAAAAGTAGCATTATACAAAAGTAGCCCCATCCACTACTTCACATTCTTTGCTAGTCCCACCAAGTTGGAATGCCTTAAACAGATGTGTGGTAACAGGTAAAACCCAAAGATTGTTTCCATCCTTCTAGGGGAGATGTCAACCAGCTCTTCTCTTTATGAACACAAACCTTAGGTTAAGGGATGAGCAACTTTTTTTTTGTGCTAATTGATGGTTGGCACATAATTAAGTTTTAATTACTTCAATTAATGGAAGCTACATATTTATATTTTTAGCCACTTCATTTGGATACAATCTTAAATTTATGACTTGTACATCATCTAGAAATATTCATGCATGTTTATAAGAAATTTAAAAAAAAAAGATTAGAAAGGTATCCTCCAATTTGAGGTATTAGTAGAACTATTGTTGCAATCATTATGCTCTGGCACTATAACCAGTTTCTCCAGATTTATTGCATGCTCAAGTAAGAACTTCAATAATTGATGGAGCTATGTTGCGTCAGATGTATATGTATGACTACATAATGGCATAACCTTGACATTCTTCAAATTCTGTAAGGAAACTTTGAATATGTTTTCTTCAATGGAGAGGTACTTCTTGTCTTCCGGCAAATCAATATTTCCGTCTTCATAAAAGGGGTGATACTATAGGTACCAAAGAAGGACAAATCAGGTTAGTCGTTGAGGCTGTAAGGGATCAATATACATTTGACATAAAGATATCCTGAAGTAAGAAAAGAATAGAAAGCATATCGCCCTATCAGGGAATATCATCAAATTTTCCAGCTTAGGAGTTGACCTTAAGAGGTTGTCTAGTAGGGGGAACGAAAGTTTTGAAATACAGAAACTTATTGTCAACTATCTGCATTCCAGCAATGGTAAGGAGACGTCTTTCTCTTCCAACATCAAAATGGAAATCACCTAAAGAGAAGGATGATTCATCAAATAAAACAGGAGATCTATTCACAATTAACATAAAAAGACTGGAGATATTTGGGACTGATAACTGACCTTAATAAACCAGGATGAGAGTATTAGCTCATTAGTACAATGAGCGCTTACCAGAAGATCTTTCACTATGTTTTCATCCATTTCATCAAATTCATCACAGTTGAGATCAAGCTTGGCATGGTTCAAAGATGAAAAGTCCCTCAACTTAATTCTCATATCATTTAAAACCACAAAAATTGTTAAATGTTCAACATATGGAGCAACAATTTCAAAGCAACATGTATCACCTTCGAATGAATACCAATCCCCGTAACGATGACAGTGATGGATCAATTCCAATCGCCTATATTTTGGAGAAGTCACGTGCAAACGATTAAAACCACAAAATTGACGTAGCTTCAAAGATTCCAATTGAGGACAATTTGACATTATTTGTTTAATGTGTTCATCCCGGAGAAACAAATCTTCCAGCGTTAAACTCTTCAGAGATGTCCAATTTAGTATACAATCTTCTAATAATCTGCAATTCTCACAGTTGAGTTTTAGAATGGATGAACTACTACATAGAACTTCAGGTAAGCTATAAGTTTGGTCATGCTCCGCTGGATCAACAATATACCGTATAGTCAAGCGTAAATCCTCCACTTTCTTATTTACAACAAACTCAAGCCACTTGTCAATTACCGGAAAATAAGACACACCATCATCATATCCGAACACAAAGTTTAGAATAAACTTTTGAATGGTAGAGAAACTAAGGAGAGGTAGTACATTATCCGTTAAGGAAATGAATTTGTGCACAGTCGAGCTATCTGAACGACTACACTCCTTGTTGTCATAACCAATTTTGTTGATACAAGTCCAGAAGTATTGCCAATCTTTAGAGAGAATAGTTGTGTAGAACACATCTGTTATGGGCAATAAAGAAAGAAATTCAACAATTAGAGCATGAGGTAGCTTACTAATCCTATCAATTTCTTCATATTCTGTCTCAATCTTCGATTTTTTCTAAGCTGAGTTTTCAATAAGTTGACTTTCAAAGTTGCCAGAGAATTCGTCTTGGTTGCTCATGTTGTTCAAACAATAATACTATTGCTACCTGAAATCACAATGTCAGCGAACCATTCAACCATAAAAAAAAAATACACTAGAATTTGTTTATGAAGATTAAGAAGAATTTCTGAAAATATGTTGTTGAAAAATAACATAAAATCGATATATTTATAGAAAACAAAGAAAAGAGTAAACATGTTCTTATTATGCCTTATCGGAAAGGTCACAACCCCTTGGAAAAGTCACAGCCCTTTGGAATAGTCACAACCTTTCCAAAAAGTCACAAGAAAAGTTGCAATTCTTCAAAAAAATCACAACTATTCATAAAATTTTCAACTGTTCATTTTTCATTTACACCTTTTAAAACCCAACAAGTCATGCTACACTTCTCTTTTGTTAAGAAACAACATAGGGCTAAGAAGGGCTGAAAATTATCATACATCAATACTGAGAATAAATTTACCTGTAACTATAATTGCTATAGACAATTTATGTTTCTTTTTTTGTTCATTCTTTTTTAATGTGATAATATATTATATTTATAAATATATTTTTGTTTTAAAAATAGGGGTCAGGAAAGGGGAAAATGAAGGAGGAGATTACAATTAAGGTGAGGAATTGAATGATCTCACCAAAAAAAAATGAAAATTTAGTAGTCAATGCTACTAAGATTATCCCATATAATAGTATATAATTACAATTTGAGGAAATTTTAAACCATAAAAAAGGGCAATAAGGAATTTAAACTTAAAGCTCAAGAGTCCTGTATTTTAGTAAACAAAATTATTCATCAAAATTCAAATACAAAACTTTAGAAATGAAATTAGGACAAAGGAGACATACACAATGTAGACTTTGGTTTCCCTTTCAAAATCTTGATTACCTTTTTCGTATATTTTCAATAAAGGGCTAATGCCACACTACTTATATAGTGGCCATGGAGTTAACCATTTAATTTTTTTCTATTTTTGGTCCGACTTTTTTGTTCATAGATAGAATATATATAATTAATGAGATCTAGACATTCAAGATATTATGTCATTAATGGTTATTAGTTGATTATTTTTCCTAAATAGGTTGCTCATGTCATGCTAAAATCATCATTCACGTAATTATTTACTTCCTACATATTTGGAGAAAAAAGAAGGGAAAACAAAGATATATTTTCTCATTTTAATTTGTCACACCTACTTTCCTTTTTAATTCGTTTATAAATAATTATTATTTTCTTTTTTTATAATCTTTTTAATTACATATGAATCCATAAAAGATGAGGAGAGACGTGACAAACTCATGAAATGTGTTATTTAACGTCTCCACATTGCATTCTTATTTTATAGGAGTAAATTAATAGAACTTGATTTTCATTCTTCAAATATTTTTTGTTGATTTAGCTAAGTGACTATATGATTGATTGTTCTAATGTATGTGTCCACTAACTAAGATAGGTCCAGGTCCTTTAGACAGTTACGATGCACAAAAGTAAATACAGAAAGTAAAGAGAACACGCAATACTTTACGTGGAAACCTCTTTGCTCAAGGAAGTAAAACCACGACCTGTCTCACAGGATTTTCAAATTGTTTTCACTAATCTTCTCAAGCAAAAGCGAAACACAGTTTACAACACACACTGAGATTAACCTCCTAATCTCAACTCTAAGTAATACAACCTATTACGTACTGAGCCTAAGCAATGCATCCATTGCCCACTATACAAACCCTCCCTGATTAATATAGACCTTTTGCCGTAAGCCACAAATTTACCCTTAACTAAGTTCTTACAATGACTCACATAAATTTTTGAAATATTTCTATCAAGAGTGAAAAGAATCCTACAAGTTAAGCACAAATACAAGCAATAATAATCATAATAAGATTCTTCAGTCGATAAGGTCCCTTGTTGTTTTGTTTGAAGCTTGAATTTTCTCTCTTTGAATGAATGATTAATTTGTTGTTTGTCATGTTGATTATATCAACCATAAAGAATTATTGATCGTTGGACAAACAACCTTGTCCATTCTGATTGGTTTAGTACACTGATGACTTCACCAACCTCTGACAAGACAGCTTTCCTGTATAGCATATTGCTCTAGACGAGAACACTCTGCAGAGGACCGAGTCCCTGCATTTGTGAGGATCATCAAAACATATGAAAAGCCTTAAACTTATCATTTTCTCCCTTTTTGATAATGACAAACAAACTACCTCACATGAGTTTAATATTCATTCAAACTATCAGTCAAATCCCCCTATCACCATGTTCCTCCTGTCAACAAACTTTTACATTTCAAAACATCATTTACGGTCAATTCCCCCTTTTCATTGAAAAGGAGTGACAGTAAACATATACGACCTACATGCGAAACCGTTAGGAATTAAGTGCCATGGGCCACACAGTACATGCGCAAGTAAACAATAATAGAGAAGATAGAAGCATACCAAACAGGTCAAAAAGAGATAATTTACATTAGATCACTTATGATGGCCACAGAGTTCAACCAAAAAAGTACAATTGCCACAAGATTAAAACTGGGGAAACAACCAAGACACGAAAAGACTTAAGAAAGTTTAGACAAACAAACTCTTTTTAGGACGGAGGGGAACGAGGAGGGAAGGACCACAACAAAAGGGTCATGCAAATGTTGGCATCAACTTACGCCTGAATGAGTGACTTGTTAAGATCCTGAACTTCCTCACTGAGTGAGGCATTTGTCTTCAGCAGTTATGCATTCTCAGCTCTAAACTTCTCTACTTCCTCCTTACTGTCAGCACTAGTACCAGGTCCTCAAGAAATAGCCTACTACAATTGTGCCTTAAGTCGTGCAATTTCTATCTCATTAGCACTTAAGGTTACTGTAAGATCATTTAACTCACGCTTGAGGAATTCCTGGTGCTCAAGAAGTTCAGACACATGTGACTTGCCTTTGACTTTACTCTCAGCACATTCACATTCCAAGAGTGTTGCTGGAGAAAACATCTTTTTTAAAGTACCAGGTACTCCCCTTCCGAGAGGCACTCCGAAATGGTCAAACACATGATTCAATAAGTACCCATAAGGTATGCCATGCTTGGCATTTTTCCATGTCACACCCTGTGCATGTATTAAAGCATAATTCCAGGAAGGTTGATAGCCTCGAGTTCATCAAATTGTTCCATGAGGAACAGATTTGTTGCAGAGGCCAGAGTCCTCTTTTCACTCCTGGGCACCATGACCTTGTTAACAAACTCAAAAAGCAACTGGTACTCCCCTTTGAGGAACTTCTTAGGAAGACCTGCACTCTTTATGTCCCCATGCTTGACAGCCCTTCAAACGAAATCAATAGAAGGCTTGCAACCTTCAATGGACATGATCCCTTTAGAAGGAACTCCCAATATGATCCCCAATCTTTCTTCATTCAGGGAGATTTGTACCTCACGTACCGTTGTCTAAATGCCTCCATCATCAAGGAGCTCCATTTTGTAATAGAACTCTCGCACTTCTAGCTCATGCAAGTAAGGTAATGGACATTCGAACAAGTGTTCCAAACTTTGTAGTGAGACAGAATCAAAAAGGGTACACATACCATGTTCTGTGAGAATGTCGGGATCAAACACCCTCCCATTTAGTACCTTTTGATTTTCAAGTTCTGCAACACGCTCTTCCCTTGTAAACACCTTACTTTCAACTTGCTTCTAGGTAATCGGACTTGATCCCTTAACAAATTTTGATTTCGAGGGGGCCTTTTTAGTCACCCTAGCCTTTTTTACAGGTATTTTTTCTCAGAATTATGACTTCCTTTGACTTTGATTCATTCTTCTTTTGCCTTCTTCTTCTATTTCACCACTACTCTAGCAATATCCTTAGACTCTGTTTTGCTTGAGCCTATTTCTTGAGGCAATGAAGGAGGTTCCTCAGTAGGCTCACGACTATAACACCACGTATCCTAGATCAGATTGCAGAAATCAGAAGTTGCAGGTGCCACCGATTGGCACCAACCACGGACCATAGGTGGTGGTTCGTGGATGGCCACATACAGTCCTCCCCAGAAACAGCCCAGAAAATATTCTAAGGGATGACCCATGGCCAGACCCATAGACCGTAGGTCAGACCATAGACCGTGGTCTTTGTCCGTGGATTGAGGCCCTAGAATCCCATCTTTGAAGCCAAACGACGGTTGAATAGAATGGACCATGGTCCATCCACGGTCCATCGGTCTGGTCCGTCGATTGGCCCGATAGCTTTTAAGGCAGGGGTCGTTTGGTCTTTTCCTTACGCGTTGGACCCCTAAACTACATTGTTTCACCCCTAAACTACGTAGTTTTGGTTAGTTTTGGCCTAGTAAACTAATTAGAACTTACCCTAATCAATCATTCTCCAAAGTTCATCCAAGCTGAACAAGAAAAGGGAGAAAGAGCCGACCAACCCTCTCAAAGAAAATGTAGCAAGGTTTTCATTAGTTCCAACCCCGAAATCGAAAGATTTCTCCATAAATTTCGTCACCAGGTATGTGGAATTTCACTAGTGGGTTCCTTTCACCCATTAGGTCCCTAGAATTCAGTCAGATTCTTGATTCTCTTCATATTATCTAGACCTAGGGTTTCTAGAATTTCAGCAGATTATTATGAATTAGTTATTTTAATGTTCATAATCAGATTGTCATGATTTTAGTATTGTTTTGCGTATATTCTTGCATAAACTCAGAACCCTTGTTATGTAGTTCTTTTAGTTCAAGAATTAAATTAGCTAGGATAGATAAACAGATGTACATGTCTCAATTTTTATATGTTTCATTATCAAAAATTAAATGTTGCATTTTCAGTTAGCATGTCAGTATTTTGAGCTACCCAGTATTACAGAAATTCAGTCATAATGTGTTAATTACATAATCATTTGGGAGTAGGATTAATACCGAGTGGACTAGGGTCAGTCACCCTCAAGTCCCAGAACTACATGCCCCCATAGGTTGTAAGTCCCCTCTGTGGGCATCAGTTTAGTAATCACGCCAGTCATGCCTCTATACCTCTGGCAAAGTATATTGAGTCCTCTCAATTGGGCATATACCTCAGACTCCACATTTATCTCATATAGTTTTATGTCGGTTATTAGTAGCTCCCACAGTCAGATTCTAGTGCATTGACCAGGTTATCATTACAATTCATGAGTATTCAGCTTCAGCATGTATAAACTTGGTCATTGCATTCAGTTAGTTCATGTTCAGTATTTTCAGTATAGTATCATGCTCATCTTATGTCATTGCTCAGTTATGTATATTGTTCAACTCTACTCTATCATGCATGCTCAGTACCTTTCAAGTATTAACGCATACTCTACACCACATCTTCTCGTGATGTAAGTCCAGGTCCTTAGCATCCAAATCACGCATAGATCGGTTTCCGATCTTCATCTCAACAGCATCAGTGGTGAGTCCTCATTCTTCGAGGACGATAAACATGTTCTTATAATCAGTCTTTCATTTCAGTTTCAGTTTTTGCTAGATCTAGTTGGGGCATGTCCCAACATTTCTAGTCAGTTAGAGGCTTTATTTCAAATATAGTTAGATTCAGTTTTATCTTTGGAGTTAGATAATTCAGTTGTCATTAAACTCATAGTTCATTTATTTAGATATTAATGGGTATTCCCCATCCTTTCAGTTTACAGGATGTTTTAAGCTTTTGCACATTATTTTCTTAACTCAGTTATCTTTCAGTATGCTTATGATTTACCAACAGGGTTAGCTTGGGGTCACTCATTGTAACGACCCTAAAAATGAACTAGTGAAACTAGAGCCTCACATGTGAGTTTGGAGTTGAGAACTTGATGAAATGATGAGAAATGACCGTGACGTCCGGAAACTAGTCATTTGAACTAGTGAGTTGTAAGGGTCA